>VWYI01012421.1:12954-60177 GCA_013399455.1 Anthoscopus minutus | reverse complement strand
AAATCAGTGAAGACATTGTTAGCTGCCCCTGTTTGGATTTGGTAGCCTAGCCAGTTACTAAAACAGTATAGATGTTTAGCTTAATGGCAAGTTCTCAGTGAAGAAAATGAGAATGTTGTCTGGGTGTGGTTAGATGATAATTAGCATTCTGTATTTCTTTTGAAAATACATAGTTTTAGAAGTTTAGTTTAGTTTCCAAATCTTATAGGAAGTTGCAGAAAAATAGAGGACTAAATAGTATATTTTTGAAAGTTGATGAAATTGGATAATAGTTCATACTGAATATATTTTCATTAATATCTCCATTTTTCAGGTCCAGAGATTTATACTGTTGTATCATGTAAGAGTAATTAATTTTCAAGTGATATACCAATATTTTATTTCTATTTTCATTTGATTCAGGAAATATATTTCCAACAGTGTCCAAGAACAAATATATCCATAGAAGCATTCTATTCATATTCTATTCTATTATAATAATGGATAGAACCCTGTTGCAGAAGATTCACTATTAGGAAACATAAGGATGCTAACTTTATCTCTTCTTCTGCACAGAGATATCTCTAACAAAGAAATTCTAAGGAAAGAGTTGTATTTTTATAATTCTGCTGTCACAGTGGATGTATCTTTCCATTGGCATAAACAGCATAGATAAAATAGATATTTTTCACATTTACTTTTTTAGCACTAAAATTTCTGTGTCTCTAAACTTCTATGAAGGCTTAGGGTAAAAATTCCTGAAAACATTTCCTATTCTTCATAATTCTGCTGTCAGTGCTGTAGAATCGCATCCTTTATAGGTTTCTGTCGCATTGTGATAGTGTGATACCACTTCACTCGCTTTAGTTCAGCATGTCATAAATTTAACTTATAGGAAATAACTTGTATTATAAAGTGCTACATTCATTTCCAAGCCACACATTGAAATGGTGTGATTCTGATTCCTTCTTTTATAGGTAAGAAACTTGGTTTTTGTACTAGCAAGAAATGTTTAAAGATGAAAGTGTTGAGAACACTGCTCTTACTGAATTCACCTCATAAGAGTGCTACACAAGCACCACTAATACTAGCTCTCAAAGATTTATGTTTTCTAAAATTTTCATTCACAAAGCAAATAATTTCCATGTGTCTGTGCACATACCATGTTAGCAGGTTATCAAAAAAGGAAATTTAGTTTTAAAGGAAAAAAAAAAATCCCAGCATTTTCCCTGATAATATTTGGAAAAAAAGTTAAACAATAGGGGAAAAAAAAGTAACCGTATTTCATAGAAGAAAGTTAATTCTAGGGCTAAAGCATTTCATTTTTTAAATCTTTTTTGAGTGCTCTAGTCTGCAGCTTTCTCTGTAAAACCCCTAGATGCATGACTTAATTTTGACTACTATTGTTAGAATGAAACAATAATCAATGTATAATTTTTATTTATAATAAGAAATACATCTAAACACCATGCAATTACTCTTTTGTAAACTAGCAAACAGTAGCCATAATACATAGTTATCAAAACCCACTCTAATAATTTTAAAATCATCCAACACAAAGAAATCATGAGGACAAATAATGCAGAAATTTAAGAAATTGATTATCAGTCAGACCTAAATTTGAAGGAAGTAATGAAAATTTCTTTATGTTGTTTTATCTCCTGCATGCCTTATTGTGTTTTAAAGTGTAATTCACACCATTACAATGCACAAGTTAACAAGTTAATCCCTAAACCAGTGGGACTACTATGTTCGTCCCCTTAAGACAGGGAAAATATTTTAAAATGTTTGAAAAAAATGTGTTGCTGAAAATAATGGCAAATTATAGAGGAGAAAGCAAAAACAGAATTTAGAAACCTCTGGTCTCCTAGGTACACTTAAGTATTGACAGGTCTGAATTAATAGAGACTGTTTTTCAAAAGGTTCAGTGTCACTATATATTGCATTTACTCATTCATTCCTACACTACTCTTAAGGGGATTGCTTGATTCCTGACCTGTATGACAGAAAGAAACTTTGCTGTATAATAGAGAAATGTCTATTTTGTACTCCAAAACAGAGTCAAATACCAAAGTTCTATCAATTTAACATTTTAAGGCTAAATTACATACAGATGAGGGTATATTGGACTCAGTTGATTAAAAAATTACAGAGTTCTTAATTTTCATCTTCTCTAGGCAGTCACTAGCTCTTGCTAAAGCTGGATTTTAGTCCTGAGCCTCTAAGTATTCAACAGAGGGCAGGTTAAAAGGTGCAAATGAGCACTTACTGTGAGTTACCTCCTGAGGGAGGGTGTTGGAGCAGTGTGCCAAGGAGCATTGAGACTACAGTAAGAATATATATTTTGCAGTGCCATGAAATAATCCTACATGGTACTCTCCAGAGGCAGAGTTTAGTCTCAAGACAGAAAAGCAGCAGCTACCAAGACCCAACTGGATGCAGAAATGCTTTACTATACCCACAACACTGGAGTTTTATCAGACAGTATTATATTATATTATTTGCCACATATAGCCTGATGCAATTTGACTATCATCTTGAGCTGGAGACAACATTCATTAACTACAGTTTTTGTGAAAGCCAAAAATTATGCCCAGAATCTTTTATAAAAATTAAGAAAGACTGACTCTTCAGACATATGGTTACTGAAAACAATTTGTTGTCCCCCCAGAATTGTTACAGAATTTCAGAGATTGGTTAATGATTTTGGTAGCAGGAAAAGTTTAGAGATTATTCAGTTATAATGTATATAATTTAATGTGTATAATAATGTGTAAAATATTCAGTTTGAAATGTCACAAGTTTGCTTTTTTTTCTTGAAAGGTTGTTGTAAGCCATATTATGAACTTCAGAAAATCATTTCATCTTTATACAGTTAAAAAAACCTCAGAGATCACATTATTGGTTGTTTTTAGCTTTTGTTTTTACTTGACATGGCTCTTGCACTATTTTATTTCCTCCCCCCCCAATTTATATAATTTAAATTGTAATATGATTATAAATATTCATAGTACAGGAAAATTTTCAAAACTCATTTAAATATTGAACTATGAAAACAAAATAGTTCTTCAGAAACAAGACTTTAATATTACACTTATTTAATTTCAGACTCGATTATCACTAAAACAAAAATTATTAGGATTTTCATATTGTTCTTTAAAAATACATTTTAAACAGAGCCCACCTGCTCTTTGTCTCACCACCACACAAGTTTGGAAAATGTTGGCAATTACAACTACAAAACTCGATGCTGTTAAGCATACATCTAACTTATCTATAGGTAGCTGCATTAAAAGTAGATGGTCAGGCTAAATTAGGGAAGCTAAGTGGAGGTGGCATAGAAAACTTTATTACAATACTTGAATATATTCTATATACCCTATGTAGGAGATTCTAAGTGACAGGCAAAGATGGTTTAAACAAAATAGCCTGAGATAAAGGAATTTCAATTTAGTCATTATTTTTCATTTTTGTGTCCCTCTGGGCTTTTTTCCCCCACCTCCAGACTGTTGAAGGTTCTTACATATAGACATCATAAGTGGCACAGTTAATTTGTCTACATGCAATTATTTCTTACAGTCAGTGGAGCTGCTGCCATGAGTCAGAGTTTGCAAGTTTGTTCTCATCATCTTTCTGGCAAGGAGTACCAACAGTTTCACAAGAAAGTCCAATTTCCCAAATCACAACTCTCAGCCCAATTTTGCTGACAAGTTTGTGCTTTTTAAAGCATTTGAATGCTGAAGCTTTGAGTTTCATCAGATAAAGAAGCGCAACCCTCCAGGGCTTGAATTTTACCTGTTTTAAGTAAATGAAGAAGTAGCTTTCAAATTCTTTGCACTATACGACTTCTTCCCGAGCCTGTAGCTTTGTTGCTGGTGCCAGACTGACCTGAGACATTAAGAGCGCTATGTCTGCTCTCCCAGTTGTGAGCAACAGGAATTTTAGCTTTGCCAGTGTCCTGTTCCCAAGCATGGAACAAATCCAGTTGGCTCTGAGCATCTCACTGTGGGAACAAAGTTTTGCTCATTTTGTCACTGGTGTTTCAGGACTGTTCTTACACGCATGCACACACACACCAGTTGTTGTTTCCTCACTTTCTCTAACAAAAGGAGAGCTGTTGTCACATTTTTTTTTCTCCTCTCTTGGTTGTATTTGTCGGGCAAAGATCATCATGCTCTGATTTAGTGTTTTCAAATAAGTGTGCCCTCTGGTGCAGTGCTCTATTGAGAGACAACATATCCCAGGCAGGAGAGTTCAGCATGGCCACTAATAAAACACAAGTGCTGCTTTGTCAGGCCACGAGTGATTACTTGAACAAGTGCCAACCAAGAAACCAAACATTAGAGCGCGGCTCTTCAGACCCTCAAGACAAAGGGCCAATTGACTTTCCTCATTAGTTTTTGTGCCAAACATGTAAACACAGTTTCCTCTCTATCTTTGATGCTCAAAACATGCCAGCTTGTTAACATCTTGGGTGGTATGGTGGTTTATGAGCTTGTAAAGACTATTATGTACTGGTGGGTTTTGTCCGAATTGAATAGCTTGGCTTATCCTAAGGACGCCCGAAACTGGCATCTTTCTGACAATTTGGAAATTCTGTCTTTGCTCCAATAGACTGAAGAGACTGCCCAAAACAAATTTAAAATGCACAGGATATTTTACTGGCATACATGCACATTAAAGCTTTGTTAAAATCAGGATTGGTCTCTGGCTCACTAAAAAAATAAAAACAAAACCCCAATAAGAGAATCTTTGGCTACATAAATTGCCTGATTAAACCTGATATGTAGCCACAGTGCAGAAATTTCTCTGGGATTTTTTTCTGAATATTCTTTATATTATACTGCTTTTATTTCAGAGAGACCTCTGACATTTTAACTTCCTGTGCATTTGCTCCAGTCTTTTTTGTTTTTAAATGCTGTGACTATACAAGATAATGGAAATTGGAACAATTTGAAACAACCTGACATGTTTGTGAAAGGTGCTGAATTTTTGTTAGTGCACCAGGAATGTTTTCTGTCTTGGAAATCCCTTTCATATATGGTGTGACTGCTGGCATGAAATTTTACCAAAGTAAAACACTGAGGTTATCTTAATATGGCTACTTTATGATGACTGTGAATGGTGGCGAGCTTCATGAACTGGCTTCCCTATTCAGCTCTGCAAATTATATCCATACATTTTAGCTAGAAACTGGAGCTTATTTTTTCCATTGTACAAAAATATGATGAGATTTTTAAAAATGAGGATGATAATATATTAAGAGAAAAACAACCAAAACCCTCTGTTTAACTTGCATTTCCAACTAAAACTGAAAGAAATTCATTTGCCAGCTTCTGTTTATAATGAAATACAGAATCATATAAACTTCCATATAACCATGGGTCTAATGAGAATTACATTATTGTCAATGAAGAAATGCTGAGAAATAGGAATGAGTAAATTATTTTGAATTTCCTTTTAAAGAATTAAAAGATAAGAAAGGGAAAGAAGAATAATAAAGGAGTTCTGAGATTTTCTTGAACTCTCCCACTCTCTCATAGACACACACAGGTACATATATCCTTTAAATAAAGGATCCAACATGTAGGGAGTTACCTGAAGGCAGAGAGTGAGCCCAGTGGGAGCCCAGCTGCTGGGCTCAATGAAACTAAATGAAAGGAAGGGCTACATTTTTGGTGGAACCTTGGCAGCCAGATCCTCACATTGAGATTCTCAGTGCCAGTAAAAAATGAATATTAGCTGAACAGGAAAACAAATGTATGGATCTAATAAAATTTAATATGATGTCTAATAATGAAACTCCAAGCCTCTTCTCATAGTCTATTCCACAGACAAGAGCCCACACTGTCCAAAGATTCCATGTCTCTGGCTCTGAAACTTCTGAAACTTCTTCAGGGTCTTCAGCAGGTGGATGAGTAGGCACAGAGGCTCCTCACCTTTTCCCCCTTTCCACTGCAAGATTGGTTGTGTGAGGTTTGGAGTTGCTTTCTGCAGGTTAAGATTTCTGCCTGGGTTCTGTGTGATTTAGGTCTCAGTCTGTAAGCTCTGTCTGTTTGAGGTTTCACTGTGTCATCTTGAATTAATCCTAACCCAGGAGTAACAGCAGAGGGCTGTTAATCATTCTCAAGAGGATGAATAAGCAAATGGTTTTCACCCAGAAGAAGCTGGTTTTACAAGGCAGGTCTGTACAGGAATGAAAAGAAAACAATCTCTCAGCTGAGATATGAGCCACCTGAGGGGGCTGATGGTGAGAATCCTGCAGTAGATTAAGTTTCAGATGCTTTCAAAGAGTGGTACCTATACTATTCACCTTGAGGGAAAATGGAACAGAGACCGATGTGCTCGCCTGGAAAAAAAAACTACCTCTGGCACACACCACCAGGGAAGGATGAGCAAAGCTGAGGGGTAATTGGTCCACAGAAGGTATTAACAACACTGTGAAGAATTACGATTTCATGCCCAGGGACCCTGGCAGGTCTGTGCACAGGTTCAGGATGGAGTCCCAGAGGGCCTTCACCCTGGCCTGGGGAAGTGCAGGGTTAAATCATAAAGAGGTCCATGGGGGTCAGTGCTCAGTCCAGGACAGACTGTGAAACAGGAATTTCATTTCCCAAGAAGGTTTTATTGAATTGCCTCCTCAGACAAAAATGTACTGGGAGACTCAAAGCCAGAACACTGTCTGGACTCTTCTGAGGTTCTTAAGACTTGAATTGCTCTAGGAACAGCTGCAAGTGGGTGCAAACAATGCAGACTTGTGAGTGTCCAATGGAAGATCTCAGCAATTTCTATGGCAGCTGGCAACTAACTCTCAAAAAAGCACCCTGAAATTTCCTCAGTGTTTGAATACTATTTCTGCCTTTGGAATTTAAGGGGTTTTACCTGTAAACCAGGTTTCTAAGTATTAGAAGCTTCTAAGTAGCTTCTAAGTAAGCAGATTCTCAGTACCTGGGGCAGTGACAGGTTTGGAGGCAAAGTGCTGGTAAGGTCCATATGAGTGGCATAGGCAGTTACTGGTGAAATAAAACACTCAGTAAGATTAAAGGGTCCTGTGGTGATGGTTCGGAGAAATATGGGTGGGGGTCTCTTGTCCTCTCCTTCCTCACTCCATTTCCCTTGCTAATTGCCTTAGGTAACCAAAGACCCCATTCCTCCCTCTCCTTCTTCACAGATCTTTACTTCCTCCTTCAAGCTGCTGACTTCCTTCATCTTGATCCTCCCCCAAGAGGAAAGTCTTCTCCCATATCAAGGCATGTGCTGAGACAGTTCAGTCATTCCAGCTCTGCTACATGCTGTGAGGTTGCCATGGTTTACTTGGGAATGGGTCTTCTGGATATTTCAGATTTTTGAGATAAAGTGGGCCTGCTCTCAGTGTAAGTAAAGCCATCCTCTGAGGCACATAACAGCTTTTGCTCAGGACTGAACTTGTATATATGACAGTCTGTGTCAGACAGCTGCAGATATTGCAGGACAGTCTGTGTTGTTCTTTATGTCGTTTTCTATTCCTCCTGAATTTGATTGAAAATATTGTTACAAACAACACTGTCTGTGATGTGTTGTATTTGACCTAGAACTGAATTTGGTTCAGCACCCTTGTATTGAATGCTTGTTTTATAACCCTTCTTAGCCTTTTCACTAAATTTCCTGTATAGAAATAATAATTTCAAAATGTGTTTCCAATAGCCATACATTTTTGATTGCCTGATGTTCAGGGTGAGTACATTAATACTGTTGAAAATGCTGTTTCCAGTTTTTTGGGCATGTCAACACTCTGGAATTTCAGCAATCGAATCTGACCTGCTGAACCCTGCACGCAAATCCCTTGAATTGATCACACCACACAAAGCAAAGTCTGCTGTAGTTTTGTAGCTAGAGTGAAAATTGAAGAGTAGGTTATTGGTGCTCTTTTGCTACCAAGTTCACCATGACAAAATCATGAGCTCATGATAGACTATATAGTAAAACTCTTAGCATTTCAATGTATAAGCCAAGACCAATACCTTGACCTATCAGGACTAGCAAAATGGATACAGGAATTGTGGAGAAGATGTCTGTTCTTATCCTGAGTCAGGCAGTATATGGATAGGTAGGGCCACTATGCGCAAGAAACACCATTCTCCATGTTTTACAATGGCTTCCTACTGAATTTCAGCATTGTAGTGAAATGGTGAATTTCAGTCAAAATAAATTTCAATTATCACTGTGACAGAATGATCACTGCATCGGGGCAGGGAAGAGAGTCCCTGTGAGAAATCACTTTCTGGTGTTTTGGCACCAGCTAACTGCAAAACAAAATGATCAAGAGTAGATCAGAAAGATGAAAATTTAAACTAAAAAAAAGGTATAAAAGTATATGTATATGCCTTGCTTCCAGATTTAGACTCTGAGTGTTACTCATCTGATCATCTGCAGCAGAGTTTGTTAGAGATTTGCAGGTTTTCAGAGACAAGGATATTGCTCAAGCTCTATCAAAAACAACTGGTCAAAGTATGCATTAAATCACAATGGAAGCATGTCATTGCTTCTTAGATCCTTCAAGTTTTTCTCCTCCTTTGTGTATACAGCAGAGTGGCACAAAAAGCCATTTATGAGGTCTACTGATGAGAAGAACGTATATGACAGTAGGTGTCAGATTCTTTTCTTAGTAGGGTTCATCCTCTCTTCTTCAAATCCACAGTGATTATGCAGTGAATTATTAATGGCAAGGTAAATGCAGTTGTTCTGGTGGAAAAGGAAAAAGATGTGTACTGTTATTATGACTGAGAAATTGTTACATGGCAAAAGGATAGGCTGTCATTTACAAACCATTTTCTATTTAAGGTTGTTTCATTATCTTGCTCCTCTCTATAAGTAGTTTCACTCAAAATTGAGAGACTGGGAGAAGGATGAAGTTTCTTATTTAAAGGTCACTCAGTGCAGTGGAGGGACTCCTGTTGGGCCTATCTTTGCAATGCTGCCTCAAAGTAGGATCATGTCTAATCCCTTTGGGTCAGAGCAATCAGAGTAAAGACTGCAAAGACATTTGGTGACAGGAAAACTGTCACCTTTTAAAATTTTTTTTAATAAAATAAAAAGATGATGATTTTATAGAAGAAAGCAGTTTCAATAAGCCTAGTCAGAGGGGTGAAAGAGAGTCTAAAAATATGAGAGACAAGAAAACCGTCTATGACTGCTGTTTTTTTAAATAATACAGGGTAAATATCCTTTTTTTTCTTCAGGTTCCTCCAAAAATGAAGGGATGTTACAGACATTCCATGATACTAATTGAGCATTTTACTGATTTGAGAATATTGTCTCTCTGGTGTGAAGAAAAAAGTTTAAATTTTCTATTTTTTTCTTCATCACTTAAAAAAAAAAAAAAGTGCAGACATTAGTATTTTCCTATTTCTGAATACTTTGTCATCTGTAGTTTATGTAACTCACATACTTTTGTCCAATCTCTGCCATTGACAACCTTTATATGTTGTCTGCACTCAAACCAGGACAAGTAGAACTAGGTGTGATCTCATTGTTCATAAGATTACTCTTTATACTCTATTGCCATCCTTACTTCCTGAACAGCACCTGGCAAAAATGGGATCCCAATTTGCTTTCAGGCTGCAAGAATACTCACTACAATGTGGCAACAGCACATTTAGTTTCTAGATGCCTGTGCACATACATAAAGAAGTTCTGTGGGATTCAGAGTAATAAGGTACTCTTTTAGAAAAATCTTATTTTTCTCTGAAGCCAAGCTTTTTAAGGAGTTTGAAATATTGTCTTTGATTTCTTCTAATGCACAGTTTTATTCTTTTCATAGAAAATAATCTTTCTGCTTTATTAAACCCATAAAAACTTGAAGGTTACAAAACCTGCTGGAAAATGTTTGCACTCAACAACGCCTTTTTCTAAGTAGCAGTGAGGATGGCTGCATAGTTAAGATTTCTGATCTGATCATTTATTTAAGCTATTACATGATTGAATTTTGTTCTGGTTTGTATTCAGGCAGCTTCTCCAAGTATGTTAGAGATATCATACACTGAAATTCCAAACTGGGTGCAGGGCTCCCTACTTTTGTTCTTCTGCACTGATAGTTTTTAAAATGAAAGCTTTAATCTGTATTATATAGGATCATTAATTTCTGCATTTTACACTTGAGCAACAGCATTCTGATTATCTGCTGCAATGAAAAATAAGCAGCCCTGCTCCTGCAGACTTAATTACTTACTGCAGGGCCCATCCCTTCCTAGTTATGACACGCAATCTGCAAATGGGGTCAAAAACATTATTAAAAACCAAATTACCCACTGGATGGAGAAAACAAACATACAACTGTGACCTAGAGGACCTCACCAACATAAGAGGCAAGCCTAGCTGCACACATTACACAGCTCTGTTCTCAGATGACACACCCAGGATAGCTATGCATGCTGTCATGGTATAAATAGTGTGTTCTGTCTAAGTGTTTTATAGAAGTGGCTGATGTGGAAGTACACCCAATGTTTTGGAGAATGTGTCTGCTGAAGAGGTGCCTAGATATCTTGGGGGTTTCTAGAAGAGCTGACGTTGGCAGGAAGGACCAGGAGTGGTTCCCTAAAATCTCATTGTGTGGCCCTCTTGAAAATTAAGCTCTATATACCAAATCCTTGTATATTCAAGTGTTATTCAGCCTTGAAGAAAACTAGATATAAGCTTTCAATAAAATTGTATCTACTGTTCTTTAGTACTGGTTGCATTTTAGAGCAACCAGTAGGAGTTATGAAGGATTTGGGAAATTTTAAAAGTATATGAAATGCAGTACTTACAGAAACACATAAAAATGAAACAGCAAACAGACTGACTCCTTTTAAAAAATAGTAACTTATTTGTTTAAACATAATGTAGAAGAATATGCCATATTTATTATATGCAATATACAATTTCCATAGTTGAACGGATGAAAAAATGGATCTGAGATGGAATTGTCCATGTCTAAAAGTCTAATGGCTGGTAATAGAATTGTAAACTATAAATGAAATGCTGATCCATTTATATTAGAAGAGATACAATATTTACTTGCAATATTTCTAGCAATAGTATGCTAAGCTAATTTATAAGACAACGGGACAAGGAATCTATTGTTTGGAAATCACATAAAAAGTAATAATAAAAGAAAACAATAAAATATTTAAAATGCATACAAGGAAAAAAAGTCCATAAAACACACAGTTAACATTAAAAAATCATTCCGTACCATTTGAAATTTATCTATTTGAATATGATGTATTTAATTAATTGTAAGCACTGGAAATTGTTGAAGCTTAAAAATATTATTCAGTCCAGAACATAATAGTATAATATTTTTTCTATGACATAAAAACATTATAAATTCTAAATAATAAAACTCCAGGAAATGGAGAGGATTACAACAAAACAGTAGCAAGTTATCAACATGCAAAAATATGAGAGATGCAAATAGGCTATAATCATGTAGATATCAAGAGGAGCTCCATGGTAAAGTTTGTGCTGTAATTTAAGCCTGAAGAAGCACTAAAATAATTTTTAAAGTCTCCATTTTGCTGAATTCCATCCAGCACAATGAATCTTCATGGGGTAGGATTTTTTCCCCCTTGAACCAGCTAGTAATGTTTTTATATGTGCTGCTGAGCTGCAGCTCTGCTTTCCTGACATGTCCATCTGGATAGATACCCACGATCCAGACCTCTTGCTCACTGAATTGAAATTTCAGCCAGAAGTCACATGGACGTTTTTCCTTTGAATTTGGGAGGGTTTGTCCTCAGGTGGTCAGAGCATGGTGCAAATAACACCAAGGTTGTGGGTTCAATCCCTGTGTGGGCCATTCATCTAAGAGTTGGATGATGATTTGAAGATGGGTTCCTTCCAAATGACAACATCCTGTGATTGTGACTGTGTGATATCTGAGCTGTGGGCCTCCCTCTGCTTTCTGGCACTGCACGTGCCAAGATCACTGAGAGTCCCTGTGAGAAGATGACGATGGTGAAGGGGAGAGTAGGGATGTGGATGAAGAGGTGTGGGGAGAGCTGCAGTACTCCAGCAATCCAAGGGGTGGCACAGGGAGGTTAGAGAAGGGAAGATGCATTTTAAAAGAGATTTTTATTAAAATGTGGATTTGTCAAGGATTGAGAGGACTGGAAGGACTAGCAGGACTGAGGGTGGTTTTCAGCCTTGCTGTGTGGGTAGTAAAGGAGGCCTGACAGTGGGGAGCTGGCGCTGTGCTCAGGGGCAGAGAGAGGGAACAATCTGACTCAGCTGAGCAAAAGCACAATAAGGACACACTTGCAGATTCCTCTGCTCCATGGACTCAGGTGGCAGCTGGCTCCCCCAGAGCTTGGCTCAACACCATGTGTGCAGAGTGTCCAAGTGGGCACAGCTTCAGCAGCCCAGCTCTGAGCAGAGGTGTTGGTGCCTGAGGGGCTGCTTGGACAGGGAGAGCAGGCAGTTTGGGATCCCCTCCTCCTCCATCGGTGCCTCAGGGACAGCTGCATGCTGACCTGAGCTTGGTGTCTGCTGACAGGAAGCTTAAAGCAGAGACCCCAGCCCGGCCAGGGTGCCCTGGCCCTGCCATGGCAGGGACAGCGCTCCTGAGGTACTGCTGCAGCAGGTCCCACCTCATGTTGTCCCCACATCTCCTCCTCCTCCTGACTCCCAGAATGAAAATGTGATAGCCCTGTCCAGTTGCCGAATTGGGGATGAGAAGAAATGTTTCAGAACCACAAGATGTTCAGTGTAACAACCGGAGTAATTGACAGCGTGCTCTCTATTTTTATTTGCCCGATGTGATTCATTGTTGCAGGAGAAGCCTTTCAAGGAGAAAGCCTGAAGTACTGTTCTTGCTGCTGTTACAAGGGCTACTTCCTTAAGTTTATTTTTCATAATTAAGCTTGTCAGGTCTGTGTCTGGATTTGCAGGCCAATACTTGATATTCACTTTCAGATTCCTCAGGCCAAGGAAACTGCAAAGACATTAGGTAAAAGAAATTAATGCAGCCTATCACCAATGCCTGACTATATGCTCCAGAAGATCCTTAAATCAAATCCCAGCATTTCCCTAATATTTGCACAATGACAATAGATTTTTTTGTTTATATCTCCATCTCAAAGCATTCCTGGAGCAAAATGCACAGCAGTGGTTGCAAAGCTGAGTCCTGCAATAGCACTGTGGAGTGATGTTTTTACAAATTTTTAACTCTTTCAGAGGAAAAGGAGAAGAAAAATACTTACGTTTCTTTTACATTCCCCTGGCGGGCTTTCTAATTCACCTTGGCATAGAGGACCAAAGACAACTTGAACTCTGATTCAGTGGAAGTCAATCATTCATGTTGTATTTTGTCCTTCAGCAGAACTGGGGTCTCTGTTTTGCTCAAGTCTTCTAACTCTTTCACAGATCATCTTACTGCCATTCCCTGAGATTTTTCCCTCAGTCTCTAGAACAGTTTAGCTCCATTTTTATTCTCCTTGCAGTGGCTTTAAATACATAAAACTTTATCCCTAAATTTCCAGGTCAGGTATCAGTGCCTTTGCTGAGAAAAGCTGATTTTTATTGGCCAGTTAGTAATCACTCATAGTTGAGGGTTTTTTTTTGCCCATTGCTATCTGTGTGTTATTTCAATATCTTGCAGTATTAGATTGTGTATTGGATGTATAAAGTATCACTGGCTCATTTTAATTATTGGCCATCGCACAAATGAACCTCTTTAAGAGATACATTGTTTTGCAAGTAGAACTGAAATTATGTCTAGAAAGCCTCCATGTTTGTGATCACACAGCATTAAGGTATCAAATTTTTGTCATTAACCTCATCAGTTTTAATGTTTCTTACAAAGCACCAGGTCCTACAAATCTGAGGAGGTGAGAATCTGAGAAGTTTTGGAAACAATTTTAAGAAACCTAAAATGTTTTTTGTGACATGGGAAGCTAAAAATTAGACTGTAAGGCCTCAAAACAAACTTTTTAAGAGAGAGATTCCAAGGAAGTGGAATGCAAAAATATAGAGGAAAGAGGGCTCTACTCTTGCCATTTGTAGAGAAGTGTATTATGACTTGTAAATACTTGGAGTCATTAAGCTCATCTCAGGAATGAAATATGATAATGAATGCATGTAAAAAAGTAGGAGGAAAGCTGTCTGGAAAATCTGGCTGCTATGTTTTACTTAGTGGTGTGCTCTGTGTTTTATTTTGCACAGAAATTCTTCCTTTCTTTTCCTCTCTTGTTAATTCTCATGGTCAGTGGTGTATGGCTCAATCTGCACTTGAAGAAATTGGCTTCTTGCATCACTACCAAGACACTTTGTGGGTCCTTTTTGGGATGTCTCTCAGCCATGCCATTTCTAGATGAAAGCTCAGCAAACAGCACCGAGGCACACACTATGAGACAGGAAGTCTGAACACAGCTCCAGGGAGAAAGAAGTCATGTTACATTCACAGCCAGTGCTTGGTAAGTGGGTTTTGCAGAAAATAATATACAGGGATTTCTCCTCTCTCTGGCATGCTCAATGCTGTTTTCAAGGACAGAACAGTCTTGCTATCCCTTTCACAGACACCTCACTAAAATAAGACATCTGTCAGCTGGACTATGCCAGGCTTGTTTTTAAAACCTGTACAAATAATGCAACAGACTCATGGCTTCACACTGAAAGAGAGCAGGTTTAGATTAGATATTAGGAAGAAATTCTTCACTCTGGGAATGCTGAGGCACTGGCACAGATTGTGCAGAGAAAATGCAGACGCTCCATTCTTGGAAGTGTCCAGGGTCAGGTTGGATGGGACTTTGAGCAACCTGGTCTAGTGAAAGATGTTCCTGACCCATTGCAGAGGGGTTGGAATTAGGTGATCTTTAAGGTTCCTTTAATTTTGTATTGAACAATTTCTCAGCCTCCGCTATGTCAACCACTTTTGTTTAAATAATCTTTCTCAGAAATTATTTCTTCTCCAGTCCATTTTCTTTAGCACCATGTGCTGTGATAACTGATGAAACGATTTCAAATCTTGGGACTAGAGAAGAAGGAGAAGCAAGTGAATTCTGTGGGAAAACTTTGCTTCATGCAATGCTTATAAAGGATGGTATTTATTACAATCAGCTACCTGAGATGTTTGCATGAACCATCTTAACAAAAATTTAACAAAAATTTAACAAAAATTTATTTGACATTTAGACAAAAAAATTGCCCCTCAGTAAGCTAAAAATGTCTTCATTGTAGGAATCCAGGAACAGTGATCTTGTTTCAGAAATCCATTTAGTATTTGCATTAATTTCTTATAGGAACACAGGGTTTTTTCTTTTTTTTTCTTAAGATGTAAAGTAAAGCCAGTTCAAATGAACTTCAGAAATATATTAGTGAAGTTTTATGGTAAACTCAGAATTTAAAAATGACGTAGCCAACTTGCATAAAAGATAAATTAGGTCCATCCTAGCATTTAAGAGAATTTCTGTTATAAACATAATGTTTAAAAGTAAAAAGCACGGGCAAAAGCAGTGTATATTTCAAGCTAATACTTTTAGAATATTTTCAAATGTTTCAGGCCATTAGCTACATATAATGTGTGAAATGAGATGATGAACCTTGGAAAGTGCATATCTGTATACTCCCATAGAATGGACCTAAATAAATAGCCAATAGATACAGAAAGCAAATGGAAGCAAATACTGATAAAGACAAAACCATGCATGTCAACAACACCGTTTAAACTGGTGTACTTAATTAAAAAAGTGAAGTCAATTAAAATCAAAACAACAGTGTAGCATGTACAAATGCTGGAATAATCATTAGGCCTTGCTGAATAATGAAGGAGTAAAGAATTTTTTTCAAGTGAAACAGCAGGGGTGATACATTACACAAAGCAACAATCTACGACAATATGACAATTGAATTACTTCAGCCCCATTAAGCAGGTGCAGAAGAATAATTAACATGAATTTCTTCAATGGAAAAGAAAAAAACCATAAACTTTTGTCTAGTACAAACTGCTATTTTTTCCCTCCAAAATGATGAGAAAATATGTCAATGAGCAGATGGATTAAAATGAAACCATTATGCTTATCCTTTGTGTGAGACCCTTTAATTGCAGAATAAAATATGTACTGAGTGTATTTTCTCTGTCTGACAGTGTTAAAACAGGTCACACCATGGTTCACATCAGCTTTTGGTCTTCTGCTGAGGCATAAGCATTGACTGCTAATTTAAAAAATATAATATAAAAGGCAAGAGTTTTTGAATTTTCAAACACGGATATTCAGTCAGGCTTCAGGTTTCATTCAATATCTGCTTTTCCCTTTCAAATTCAAAATAAACATGTGGCATCCAATTTCAATCTGGCCAATAACTGTTCAATAAAATGACAAGAAGTAATGAACAAATTTTATAATATCTCATGAAATGTAAGATGTTTCTTAAACTCCAGATGCATCCAATGTTTTTCCCTTTGGAGTCCTACTAAATCAATTCTATTTAGTTCTTTTGAAAGAAATTCATTTGGAGACAGATAGCCATGAAGTTTACTCCAGGACATTTGATTTTCTTTCTTTATAATCAAAGAAATGGGTAAAAACTAGCAGTGGTTATGTTAGAAATATTTTAATTGAAGATGCGGACATAATATCTCAAGTGATCAAGTTAGTATATCTTAAGAAACTGCTACTCCAGAGCCAGAGAGACTGTGGAAGGATTAATGATCATTTTCATGAGCTAAGGTTGCTTGCTCTGGTAGCTTTAACTAAGCCATTTTACCTTGCTTATGCAAGAGTCTGTGAGGAGCTGAAGATCCCTGGATCTGTCCAACAATGTGTCCTGTCTGCAGCATCTCCTACCATCCTCTTTGCCCAAGGTCTTTGCGCAACTGGTGGGCTGCTGGGGCTACCCTCCATCCTGAACACATCTGTAACCCACTGCTGTTTGTCCAGGTGTCCCATGCAACTGCATTATGGCTCGTCTGAAGCGCTGTACTCCTCTACGACTTGACTAGATATATTACTATAGCATAGTTTTGCTGTATTATAGGAGATATCTATGCTTCCATTCTTGTGAGTGAAGTTGTTGGGATCAAGTATTGCTAAAGACAAATTTCCACTTTGAATTAAGAATAAGAAACTACCACCTCTTAGTTAAATGGAATTAATTTTCCTCTGAGATCTGGGAATCCCCTAAGTATTTGAGGCTGCTGTATGGACTAGTTACATAGGTTTTCTCATGTTTTTTTGTTTGTTTTTTTTAATTAAAACTTTCTCATTTATTTGTCTAAAAACACCAAATAATAGAGAGCTTTAGAGACTTGGAATGCTTCATTTGAAAAAAGTAATGCATCCTAAAGTGATGCTTTAGGAGAAAAAGAAATTTTAGAGATGGAATGAAAACACAGTTGTTACCAACATGTAAGCAGATGTTTGGTACTTCTTTCTGGTTTGATCAGTTCTGCTGCTATTTGAATTTGGGTCTTTTACTGATTTCTGGGACCATGAATGCTAATATTGTAGATATTCTGCATGTAGTGCTCATCCTCTAAATATCTATGTTGATATACCTTTGTTCTATCCCTCTGCATCTTATGGCAGACTCATATCTGGAGTGGTCTCTGTTTCAGTGACCTCCAATGTTCTAAGACACTGCTGATGGCATTTTTCCATTTAAATGTTGATGCATTTGCAGACACCTCTTATTTTGATTCCATACCCTCAAGTTATAAAAGCTATGCTGACAGCCTGGCAGAAACTATGGAGAAACCACAGACAGCAATTGTATAGGTTCTGCTGCAGTGCCTAACCTGGCAATGCCAGCATGGAAAAGGATCTGTTAAAGCAGGAGCTGCAGAGGATGTTTTATAGTGTTAAAAAATACACTGAGAAGGAGAACACACTGAAAAATACAAAGAATGAGTAGTATTGTAAGTCCTGCTACTACTTTACAAGACCACTGCCACAATATGGACAGCACTAAAACTTCTCATTCCAGAGAAGATGAAAGATCTAAAAGGCACCAACATCCCTTCTTTTTACAAACTCTGAAGCAGCCTATAAAGGAGAGAAGTTGCAAACCCTCAGCCTGTAACCAAGTTGGAGAAAGAGAGGGAGAGACATGGCTGACAGCACTTTTTGCTGCACTACAAAAATAGTGGGCTATAGAAGTGTCATACCCATTTTGCTCAAGGTAGTAAATGACTGATGCTATTTTAGTCCTATGTAGACCAAACTTAGTGTGTCTAAGCTTCCTTATCTTTTATCACTGCTCCATCTTCAAATAGGATCCCTACAGCAGGAAGTCAGTTTTGTGTGGACTGTTTTTCTAAAATGGAATTTTTAGAAATTTCTATTTTGTAGCTTCTGGCCAAAACATTTTTTCCCCATTCTTCTTTTAGGCTGATGTATTACCTTTCCAGATAACTGATTAAACCCACTGCTCCCCAGCTCAAGGCATCCAGACATCTGCCTGGACATGAGCACCAGGCAGTAACTCTTGCTGCTGAAGAACACAAGTCTTGTTAAGGGGCAAAATGTTTTTTAAGCTCAGCCAAGCGTAGGGAGTTGTTATGGGGTGGCTGCCATGGTGATTAGATTGACTCTAATGACCATTTCTTACATGTCTCAGCTGCTTCATCCAGTGCAGATATCCTGCAGGCTGGAATACAGTTTTACAGAAGTCTCTGGGTGAGGAAAAGTAAAATGCTGGACTAGAGAAGGGGTCATCTCTAGATGAGAGAAGATGAGGTAGACAATGTCACTAAAAGAATATAATAGATATAGAAACAAAAAATTATTGCAGGAGTTGAGACAAAAGTAGGCAATACTAAAGAAAATACTGTTTCATTCAGAGACCTTGCATCTCAGTTATAACCTTATCAAGCCATGCAACCTGTTGAGAAGGTTTTGGTCTGGCAGCATCTTCACACTGTTCCAAATTCCTGCTACAGACTCTTTGCTCTCTGCATTCCAGCCCAGTGGGAACTCACCTTTGCTTTTATTAGGAAAGACAAAAGATCTTCTGACAGTTTTCTGTCCCTTGAATTACTGATGTACTATATAAATATGGTGCATATCTATTTATTATCAGACCTCAGCAGGTATGCATTGATTTTTCTAGGGCTCAGATATTTTACTTTTTCTAAGGTTCAGGTATTGTTGTTTTTCCATTCAGTTCCAACCAGAATGCATTATTTTTTTGGTGATGTGCCACAGAAAAAAACTTGTCCTGCCTTTTGGCAGTGATGATGATGACTACAGAGTTAGTTAATGGGCAGTTATATGTTTCAGACTACAAAAAGCAGCCCATAAGAGTTTTGATGATCCAACCTTTGAATCCTGCCTCTTCAGAAACTTACATGCCTACCTTGGCACTCTGGGGACTTTCACTGAACAAAGGTACAGTGGACCAAAGACACTTTTATTTGAAACCATATCTGAAAGCAGAAGTGGAAGTTTAGTGCTTTGGTTTGGGGCTCCCTCCTTCCCTCTCACATCTACAATATATTCCTGGGCAATAAAAAGGGCTAGCCAGCACTTCTCTTTTTTTCCAGTCCTCTTTGTTTGCAATGCAATCACTGAAAATTTATAGAAACAGAGTAAGAGACCCATAATCTTATAGCCTAAGGAGACAAAACTGATAGAGGAGAAGACCTGCTTAAAGCATTTTTCCCTATGGACAATTTAATGTAGAATATATGTGAACCATTTGGTACAACTCTCCCTTCTTCATAGACTCTGTCCTCTGAAGCAGCTGTCATGATCACTAGGTTAGAAAGTAATACTTGATGGCTTACTTTCCAGCTTTATGTATGGCTTTCTAAGAATAAAAAGAAAGTATCTCTCCCATGATCCTGCTCTGGGGGTGCAGCTTCTGAGGAGGATGGGTCTGAGTCTCATTTAATAAAGAATGGAATTGAATATTGGATACACATCTCATTTCCAACCTTTGCTAGATGAACCCTCTGAGAATAGCTTGATTATTGTGATGTAGGAAAACCAGCACCTGAGCAGGAGATAATACTTCTCTGTGGTGCTATTTTAGTTGGTTGCATTTGGGAATTCTCTGTCAGGAGCCAGAATGAAAAGTGGAGCTCCATATAAATCAAATGGACACACGTTAAGCCTACTCCAGGGTTAATAGCCCCTGTGCCAAATATTTGAATACAACTGCTATTTGTCAGACAATGTTAGACTGACACACACAGTCTGTATTTGTCTCATCAGAAGTAAATTCTAAGTTGTAATAAATGTGCAAACTCATAGCCATGGTAGATATTTTTTGCCTTCATCATATGCATGATCACATGGTGTTATGTGTCATGATAACCTAAGCATCATGCTTAGGAGATGAACTACATTCATGTTATCTGTGAGCACCATGTCCTTGCTCCCCCCTTTCCCCAATTTATTTGGAGAATAATAAACAGGCTTTTAAAACAGAGTGAATAATCTCCTGAATATTGATTCCTATTAAAAGTAGATGTCTTTTTCTTTCTGTGAACATTTTTCAAATAACAATGCTTTCAGCTGGTTTGCTTATAATAAAGGCTGCAAACATTACTAAAAGAATTGGCAGCTTTTATTCACAAGAGAGTTTTCTCTGGAAGGAAGGGAAACTGTTTGGTGAATCCTCTTTTTTTGCTTACCCCCAGCAGTTATCACTGCATATAAAGAGGCTGGATGAGCCCCGAAGGAAGTTGGAATGTTTGTCTCTATACGAGCATGTTAGAAACGCCAAGTTAGTGTGACTAATGTATAAGACAGAAAGCAAAGCCAGTGATCTAAGATGAATAGAAGCATTAGAGGGAAAGCCAGGAATGCAAATCTCACTTTGTTAGAAATACAGACCTTATGTCTGCTCCAGAGTTTTGTTTCATCAGCCCTTATAGCTCATGGGCTCCTTCACTGTACAGAGCAACTGTAAATCCTGCAAAAACTGGAAGAGGTAGAGCCTGTAGAAGGTGATGTTTGTATTCAATGTTGCTTGATGGAAGCTGCTAAGTGATACTGAAAATGCTGGCAAGAATCCCAGAGTTCAGAGGAAATTTCCATGTGCTGACTCAGACATGAATTTAAGCTTGCTGGAGTGCTACACCTGATCCTACTGAGGTTATGAAATCTGGAAACAAGAGTGAATTTGAAGTGAACAATTAAAATTCTTAACAGCATGTATAGGAAACACAAAAAGGAAGAGTTGTGGATACAAACACATAGTATACAGCTCCCTATCATATAAAGCACTCTCTGAGGAAAAATTAGAAAGACACTCACTGAACACCAAGTCAAGCAACGTCATCTGGCTACAGGGGCAGCAAAATTCTTGCCCTCCCAAATTGGCAGAACAGATTAACAGCTGTTTCATCTACCACTGAGAATCAGCTGTGATCAAAATATGTTGCTGCTGGAAATACCTTAAATTTAGAAATGAGTACTGGGTGCTTTAAGTCTTGCCATTTCCCGAACTGTCTTCTTTATATGCTGCTTTTAGCAAACCAAACTTCTCTACTTACATGGAATATGGAAGTTAAAGCTTAAAAAGCTTTATAAGATTTTTAGATACACTCATTCAAAATTACTAATGAGAAATCATTTTTCTAAAAATTCTGGTGAAAATGGTAACTGGATTTCAGGGTAGATGTAGCAGTTAAGATGACTTTTCAGAAAGCAAAGGCCATGCAGGGCCCATCCCAGCCCCTGTGAGAGCAATTTATTTCAGTTGCAGGGCAATAAGAGGAAGAGACCCTTTGTTAACTAATGGTTATGTATTCCTGTGGGAAACTTGCAGACAAATTCTCCCAACCCTGCTTTTACTATTTTTCATCTCATTGTCAAGAAGGAGCTGCTTGCTGTTCATATCTTTATTATGCTGTAATGCTTTAAAACACTTTAACATCTCTGTTTATATGGGAAACATCATCTCCACCTTTCCAAAATCTTTGAAAACCTATCACCAAACACAAGATCTAATTTTCGGACTCTGGTTGGGACTGTTCATGTCTAGAGCTAATGAAACAATTAAGAAAAATTAATTTGATAAACTACATCTCTGTCTGCTATGGCTCATCAAATGTATCATGGCTTTCTCACATTTCCTGTTGACTTGAAATTTTTGTGAAAAACACCTTACACAGAGTTTTTAATGTTTCAATCATTTCTCAGCAATCTCTTGCAAACCCTCAGTGTTTCAGCACCAAGCTTATGATTGGATGTTAACCAGGAAGGTTGCTGAGACTGGTTAGAACATCTTCCCAGTCTTACCCTTGAAATTACAAATGGGAAATGTTTGTGGCTGTACAGGGCTTTTTTTCCTTTTTTCTACTTCAAATAAGACCAAGGAAGTTTAATAAGTACTTGATTATGGGCATGTTTGGATGAAAGGATGTTGCTCTCATGGGCTATATTTTCAGAAAGAAAATAAAGTTTTAATCTGTTGTCAAAATTCTGTTTGGACTCAGTGGCAGTGGGATTTTAAATACTGCTAAGTACTTTCCAGAACCAATTAATTTATTTAGGAAGAGGGAAAATGATTTACGAATGGCAGCAGCTTTCAAAAAATCTTTGGAAAGTGCTATTTTATGCCTTGCATACGTAAAAGGGCAAAAATCTATTTTTGTCTGAAATTGCACTTATTTTACACATAATAATATCTAGTAAAAAAAAAGGAAACTGCATTGAAATATATAGCTTTTTGTCATTTATTTGTTTCAAGTTCTGTGCCCCTTAGCTTCAATGTCACTTTATTTTCATTGAGCTGCTTAAATTTTATTAAGGTTTCTTTTTACTTGGTGCTAAAATATTTGTATTGACATAATTAGATCTCATGGTCATGGAATAACATTTATTCAGCTGAATATTCAGCATTTATTTAGTACATGTTCTTCTTCATTAACAAACTCTAACCTACAGCTCTTCTCCTCCATTAACCGAAAGCAGAGATCATGAAATTTACAGTGCATTTTCTGTGAATGAAAATCACCAAAAACATTGGATTTTTTTCATTGGAAACTGTATGCCCTGAGGGGAAAGGAATTTTCCAATTTTGGGTGGTAGCCATGGATTTTTTGCTTATAGGCAAGAATCATTTTGGTTTTAGTTAAAATTCACAACAGAATTTCTTCCTAGAAACAGAGACACATTACATTATTTTCACACAAGGCTGTGGCTATGTCCCAGAAAGTTCATACAACTTCTAGCAATGACATCAGGCTGGTGCGTTAAACACAATATTCCAGAGGATAAATAGTCCTGTGTGGATGTGGCACTGGAGTGAGCCACGAGGATGTGCCTCATCACGAACAGAATGCCAAAAAAACATTTCTGCAAAATACTTCCAAAGTTACTCCTGTATGAAGCAGTTGCTTACTCATGAGTCACCTCCTCGTGTGGTGTAGGCAACTTACTGTAACAAGCTAACATGTACCCAGACCCTTTTTTAGTTCTCTCACCTCCTTTCAATCTGTCTAACAGCTTTCAAGAGACAGACATGTCCCTGTGTTTGTCAGGAAAGGGAAACAGCAGCTCATATCAGCTGAGTGGGTATTTGTGGATTTGGGGAGATGGAGGAGACAATACTTGTATGGATGTAAATGCAGGAAGAATTCAGACTCCAGCAGGCAACTTGTGTAAGTTCTGGTGTTACATTTGTTCAGATTAACGGGGGTCTCTGATTTTTGGCTCAAAGATTTCTCTATTTAAAGGTTTGGAAAAGGAAGAAAGAGAAACTATGATATAGAATAAGCTGGTTTAACAAAGTACAAATCGCAGTGTGAAAACTCACTTTGTTCCTCTAAGATGAACAAAACCTTAAAATTAATTGGAAAGGAAAAAACAATAGTAGAGGCAACATAGCTTAACTGAGCTGTGAGATTGTGGTAGGGTACATGTACAGAGTATTTTTTCAGGCAGATTTGATCTCACCCTCCTCTGAGCCAACCGCAAAACCCAAATCTCTGTATTGGCAGACATGTAGCTGTAGTCCTCACAACTCTCATTCTAAACTAATAAGTCTGGCAGAGAGAGAGAGTATATTAGCTCATTCTTAGTTCCAGTAGCTACCCAGAAGGCATTACAGCACACTCGAGATATATCTCATACAAACTACTGGTATGCCCACACTGCACAGAAGTGACTGCAGTGTGCTGTAGGGACAGCTCAGGCATTAGGAGTTGTGACAGCTCAGAGTGAGGTATTATACCTTACAGTCCAGGCAGACTATTGCTGAGTCAAAGCTGGTTTAGCTGTAACTCCTGTGGCTGAAACTATGAAAGGAGTCCAGTTTCTTCCAAAAATAATAATAATAGACCATCAGTATTCTCGGGGAAGCATGTGTGTTTCCAATTTGTGAGCTCAACAATGCCCAAGAGCATTTTAGCCTCAGGTACCTCTGAACATTTCCTGGGTGTAATATAACTCCTTTAAAGTGCCTTGCTTATGGTCTGCTAAGTCAGGAAAAAAACTCTGTATGGGTGGGATGAATTAGGAGAAAGTATTACATATGGTCAGAGGACAGAAATTGCCACTTTCTCGTCCCTAGCATTAAGCTAAAGAAGTACACCTTAGAAGAAAATAAGACTTTTTTTTTCCTAGACTCCGGGTAGAATATCTGGAGCTGTCAGCTGAACTCAGGGCAGAGCTCAGGATTAGTGACTAAAAAACAGGGCCACAAACAGTACTTTGCTTACTCTTTTCAGAGGTAGGAGCTGCAGGTGTTCAGGTGGTAGATGATTTCTGCTTGGAGCCTGCTGTGTGCCTGTGCAGCCAACAAGGTCAACAGCATCTGGGGTTGGATCTAGAGTAGCATGGCCATTACATCAAGGGTGTGATCATTCCCCTTTTTGCAGCACTCCTGAGAGGGCAACTAGAATCCTGTATCCAGTTTCACACCCTGGTACAAAACATAAATTGAGTGGGGAAAATTCAGTGGAGGCACACCAAGATGGTCAGGGTCTGGGGCATGTGCCCTACAGAGTTGTACAGTCCTTAGTAGTACAGTCCAGGCTGAAGGACCTGGACTTGTGTTTGTCCTTGAGAAGGGAAAGCTCTGAGGGGCCTAAAGCAAGACTGTCTAGGACCATGGGCCTGTGTGTGGAAGAAAAACGACAGTGAGCGCACATTTAAAATAAGATGAGTGGGAGCAGCCACAAGTGAAAAAGGCAATCATAGTCCTGAGCTATGTGATCCAATCTCATAGCTGAGTCTGCTGACCAGGAAGTTGAACTAAAGACCTCCAGAGATCCCTGCCAGGCTCATTTATTCTGTGATCCTATTTCTCCAACAGCTTTTTTAGGAAGCAAGTTCAGTTTTTTTCACCAAAGTGCATCCATGCCTCAGACTGCTCATAAAAGCTCTCCTAAAGGCAGCAACTGTAAGCAAACATATTTTGATCAAAATCAGACTTAATAATTGTAATATTTATATACTTACAATATATCTAACTTCCTTTATCATAATATGCTACTTTCATGCATAATACTCTCATGTGTATTGTACAACATCAGAATAAGCTGGGTGTCAAATCTTTGAATATTTCATGTACAAGCTGTTTTGAAAATTCTATTGTGTTAAAACTGAACAATTAAAGAACAAAAAGAGTAGGTGGACCTGAAGCAGTGAGGGGGGAAATGACTTAAGAAATGCTATAAGAAGCTGACCATAAAATGATACCATATTTTAAAAAAGTAAGAGTCAGTAACGTCTCGCAATATTACACTGAAAGAAAACCCCCAGATGCCTCAGCTGAGCACCCTTTGTTCCTAAAGTCTACTCTAATATTTTTTTTTATAATATCTAAAATACAGCTAAGTACCTTCCCAGCAAAGTTCTGGCTACCTGTAGCTGGGTACAAATGGGATTTGATCACACCACTTTTATTTAGTATATATCAAAACTATCTCTAGAACTTGAAATTAGTATTTTCAAAGTAATCTACAGTATTTAGGCATCTATAGACCTTGGATTTTTGTTTGAAATGACAGTATTGTGTTTGAGATTTTTTTTTTATTTTGAGAATTTTAGCCTGAAATCTTTAACTCCCATAATAGAGTTGTGCTCAGAAATAAGCTGGTTTTTTATGTTGCTGTTGTTGCATAAAAGTGAGTCATCATTACATTTAATTTCTATGAAATGGACATGCATCATGAAATGAAGGGGGGTTTTTTTTTGTTCTCAGTTAAAACCCACAGGTACAGCCATTTGTCTTTGGACTGAGATGTTGGTTTAAATTCTTCTGCCTGAATAAATTTATTTAGACATTTCTCATTCATTATGGGTCATTCTCATGCCTTTCGGTAATGAGCTAAACCTTGTTGAAGTAAAATTATCAGTTGACTGAATGTCTTGATCTACTGTACTGGCTTAACTGCAGGGTTACATAACACTGACTGTTTAGGAGCTGGTCATCTGTTCTTGCAGTTTGATTTGGATGCAACAGACTGAATTTTATAAGCAGGAAATTAAGTACAAAGACTACTCATGGGATGCTTGTAAGAAGAGCTCAGCTGCAACTTAATACTAGATAGCATTGCTGGCATGTAATCATGTCAACAGTTTGAATATGTGGTCATATGGTTGAAGTTGCAAAGTGGTGCTACTTCTGGATCATACCTTCAGTCCTTGTTTGAGCACTATTGACAGAAAGCACTCAAGAAGCCCACAAAGTAGATAGAAATTTCCCTAAATGAAAGGGAATACCTTAGAAAGAGTTAAAGCAAGCAATCAACATTAATTTACTTTTACTCTCAATCAGTGATAAATTCAGCCATTACGAGGCTGGGAGAGTTTCCTAACTGCTTACTTTTACAGCTCACAGTTTACAGCAACCCATGGGCTGTTTTAACCTGTGACAGCTTGATTTTCTTTGGCTTCTACCCAGCCCTCCCCACTGATTAGCTTAGGCAGATCTTCACTGGTCTCACAGACTTACAGACATGCTGTTCTGAAAAGTTTAATTATTCCCACTCGTAAAAGGCTAAGCTGTCTAACTTGGAGCTATTGGTGTAAAGATGCTGAAGGTGTCAAGATGATTCAAGTCTGTTGTGTGTTTAGCTGACACTACTCTTCAGCTGAAGGTAACCATTCTATGGCTAAGATACCTGAGTGCATCCTCTGAGCACTTCTCAGCGGGTCAGTTTGAAACCAGGTGGACTCTCACATGCTTTAACTACATCCCTTAGTAGGTCAGTGCTTAACAGATCTACATCTTTCCTACTTTGTCTACAGTCAGTCAGGGTTTGTCTCAGTCTGAAGGTCTAGTCATGAGATCTGACATGTTGCACAGACAAACCCAGAGGTGGAGATAGCAAAGGAATGGTCATCTGGGCTCTGTATAGGAGTTTTGCAAAGTCACCCTTACAGAAACAAGGAGTAAGAGGAGAGGAAGACTCTTCCTGACAGTAGACTTAAAGTTGTTAGAGTATTTTCAATTAGGCAGACTTAGTCAAACAGAGGCTTACCTCACATAAATATTCAAAATGAGAAACAAGATGTTATGTTGTGCTGCCTTCAGACTGATGGAGCAGTAAGGTATTCAGTGAAGTAAGTCTTAGAGTATCAAACAAACAGGAAGGTACCTGAGAAGGCCACGGATCAGAGGTTTGATTGTTGGAGAATCTGTCTTTCAAGCTGCTTATCTGTGCTAAAAATTGGTTTGAGCAAATTGCAAGTGCCCAATCTGCACAAAGTGGAAGTAATATGCTGACAAAGTCCTGTACAGGTAGCAATCAACATTATCTTGGATGGGCTGCAATATTGCTAAGATGCTTTAAGGAGGACCTGCCAGAGAAGCATTACAGTAATTAACCCTGATTGTCAGAACCTTGGCAGGCCTGAGTCTCAGAAGCTGAAGTATTCAAATAAATAAATAAATAATTGCTTGATGTGCATCACTGCTTAGGGATGACAAGTCTGAAACCAGCATCCCGAGTCCATAAAGATAATAGCTTGCTCACAGTTAATGTGAGTGGATGACAACAGAAACCTTTAGAGGTGATTTGCAAAGGCAAAAAAAAAAAAAAAAAATAATAATAAAAAAAGGCAAAAAAGGGGTTGTACTATTTTCACTTTTTTTCTGATAACTAAAGAAGGCTTGAAAGCCTCTGCCCCTCCTCACATTTCATATCTTATCTTATCTGTTTTCCTGGATGATTCTACAACCGAGTAGAGGGAAAATAATTATGATGCCACATCATACCATGGAAATAATACTGAGTTAGGAGAGAAAAGGACAATTATTATTTTTTTAATTAAAACCACTGAGACCTTTGTGGTTTTTTTAATGCATTTTTTTGGGAGCAGCTAGTTAATTTCAAACTCCTTTCTTAGAGGTTTTACTTCTATCTCCTCCACGATTCAGTACTTCCAGTTCTACAAACAAATGCAGAAAAAGATGCTAATCCATTTCTTTGTGTACTCCACAGATATCTCCCAGGAAATAAAATGAAACCTGATATTACCAGTATGTTGAGTAAAAAAAAATTATATAAAATAAGTGTGAAGCTGCCACTCTGTTTTGTCACACAGCAAAACAAGGAATGATAGTAAGTGACATAATGCCATTCTCTCTGCCATCTTTGAATCTGTAAATGCTGCAGCATTAAAAGATGTATGTTTAAGCTCTTAAATGAGATATTGTGTAAATAGCATCAATATCTGACACATTAGCATGCAGAAGTTGCTACAGCAGCCTATTTAGCATGAGTAAGTCAACAGGATTGAAAGAGACTTGTAGATAAAAAAACATGTTTCAGGAAAAAAAGTACACTGCAAAAAAATGCATAGGACTGGGTTTTTCCGGCAAATTGCATTCTCTTCTGTTATCTCACAAATCAAAATTGGTTTGGGGGAGCTTTTTGTGACTAAAGTTATTGCTCAGCAACAGCATTTACTGCCAGAGAGGAAGAAGGAATAATCAAAGCTGACCCAAACAGTGTAAGCAGACATTCCACATGGGGTAAAATTTTGAATGATTTATGATAAACAAAGCATTCATTAAATCTCTTCAAAAATAAGCATAGATAAGGCAACAGTTACAGATAGCCAAAAGATCAATCAGAAAATAACCCACAGGAAGCTTAATGCCAAAAGCAATTGACGTAATCATCAAATCAGTTTCTGATTGTACAAACACTTCTATTGCATTCGGGCTGTTTCCCTTTGCTGTAGACCATGTACTATGTCATTCTGATCACTGTTGCCCAATATAAGCTTGTAATAGTTTTGAGAAGTTCAGGTACTTTCTGAAGTTTGCTTTCCACATGCTCACAAAGGTGTCAGATGAAGGCCAGGTTATGGTTTCTAGTAAGTGAGCACTTACATGATATTTACTTCTGAGATACAGCTTTATCCACCAGATGTTGTCAATTTTTGTATAAACATAGAGAGCCTTGGGACACCATGGACCTTTGTGCAAGATGTTCCTTCAGTGATTACAAGGGAAGAAGTGCACAAACCTGGTTGCTGATGAGGGTTTCAGGCTAAGCCTTTTAGGTCATTAGTCAGAGCAATAGCAATGCCTTCCGCCATTCAAGGATTACTGCTCAAAGTCATAATGGAAACCACTTTTCAGAAAAATAAAATTCAGCATAACTAAAGCACTTTTCAAAATGTGAGAGATTTAAAAGTAAAAATGGGGTATATTGCCATATCTTCCAGAGTAAAGGTGAGAGAAAGGAATTCTATCTGGAGATACACACACTGCGGAACTGAATCAGTTTAATGTTTCTCTTAGGCAGTAGATTGCCAGCTGTGAGTAGGAGCATATTTTGTTTGCTGGTATGATCAGTAGAAAAATCATACATTAGTAATTTAGAGCTGCCTACCTGCCTATAAAATGCTTATCTATGCACTACTCAGAATTTTAAAGTTGTTTGGAAGCATGATAGTTGAAAAGTGTTGGAGGTATTGATGTATATTTATGTCTGTTCATCTAAGGAAATGAGTCCACTGAGTACAAAACTATAATGTTACTTGTGTTCTTGTGCAATAGAAGTAACATACTCAATGTCTTAATTGTGGTACATCATTCAGAAATATTTTATCAGGCTAAGAATCTGATATGTTTTGTAACTAGTGGACATTTCTTAGACCTTCACAGAAACGACAGTATCATTTGGAAATGCCTAAAGGAAGAAAGCAAGAAGTATCTGAAAGGGAACTTTTGGGTTTTGTTTTTTCTTAAAATTCAGATCCATTACCAGAGTTAATAAATACACAATGGATATGATGCATACAGGCAAAGCAGTAATGCTGTAAATAATATATAACTCTGGTCTATATTTCATTTTTGTGATTTCACTTATATTTAAGCCCAGGCTGTTCAATGATGAGTACTGATTTTTGAAGTACAAGATGAAATACTGTAATTATTCAGTGTCTGGAAAATCTGAGCTGATACTCTTTCCTGATTTCATCCATCCTCAACTCTTCACCCACTTTCCTGATCTCTTCTAAATACAAGTCAATAGCTTCTTCTCACATCTCTATCTGCCTGTAAAGGCCTCCCTTTATAACCACCTGTTGCTGAGGGGATATCTCAGTTCACAGACTCCTCATGCAACATCTCAGAACAGTTCCCTCAGAGCTACTGTTTTCTATTATTATGTCAGTATTGTTTCCTGATGTAGTAAATATGAAAACTACATTTCTTACAAGGAATTAGATTTTATGGTGTCCTTGATAGGTTTAGTGAATGAACTAACTCCCCCCTCTACAACTAGTAATAAATAGTAATAAAACCTTTTGCTGACATTTTAAAGAATAGTGCAGAATGCAGGTAAAACACTGCAGAATTGATTTTTCACTTATCAGACAAGAAGAAATGTAATTATATTGCATTTCCCCAAGGACTGCTTTATCTAGCCTCTTTATTAAAAAAAACCCTAAATGTAAGAATTCAGTAGTCTTTGGATGGCAGAAGGTGTGGTGGCTTTAGAGATAGCTAAACTCACCAGTGCACTTACTCATTTCTTGCTGTGAGATATGATTTTAAGAGAAGGGCAAGGACAGGCTCAAACCTTAAGACTATGAAGAAAGCTTTATTAACTAAAAGAACAGGAAAAGAAAAAAAAAATCAGAATGAAACTTCCAGAACACTTTTCCTCCCTGCCCACCTTCTTTCCTTTTCCATCTGACAACATAAAACAAAACCTGGGATTTAAAATCAGTTATCACTTCTACAATAGTCTTCAGTTTCTCATAGGGTGAGGAGTTTTCTCTCGCAACACCATGGAGAAATCTCTACAAGAACAGTTTTCTCGTGGCTTTGCATCTTCACAAACAGCAGCTGCCCGGTTTAGAAAAACTTCTCATATTGTGAAATTCTTTCTGTTTTCAAAACTGAGTGAATGGGCCATGTCAACTTATGGGGTGTCATTTTTCAAGGATGAACTGTTCAAAGGAAAGGCTCTCTTCACTGACTTCCACAATCATCTTCATCTCCAAGAACAGAGATCTTTTTCTGTTCTCCCCAAGACACAAGAGTCCTCTTCACTCTCATCTCTGTTTCTCTGCTCAAACTCCTCAAAGCATCACTGCTTCTTCAACATCTGCTGCCTCTGCTCATGTCCACATTTGAACTCTCCATTCCCCCATACTTGTTTCCTCTCATGAATTAAAGGAAATACTGTAGTTATTATAGTCCATCTCCATGGCATTACCAAAAGAACTTTCAGTCCTAATAGTAGGACATCTCCTCATTCTCCTTCCATCTGGAACTTAAACTCTTTATTTCACTGACCCTGGTGTTTTCATGTTGTCACTCTGTGCTTTTCCTCTCACCCAGGGCAAGAATCGTGGTCTGCAGGTCTTATCTATGCACTGAAAGAGGTAACATTTCACCCAGGCCGACACGGTGATGGATTGTAGCCGCACTGAGCTCCCCTCTCTCCCTGCCCACCAGCCGCTGGAAAAGGTTGTGGCGGGGGTGGGTGCCTGGCCCGGCCCAGAGCCCGGGGAGATCCCGGCTCCGCACGGGACAGGGGGTGCCGGAGGCAGGGCCTGGTGTTAATGAGATCCCAGCAGCTGTGACTGGTCCAGCTTCAGCCTGGCGAGGGAGCCTGGCCCCCCATCCCCGCCCGAAAGCCGCTGGAGCCCGGCCCAGAGCCCGGCCCGGAGCCCAAGCCGCCCATGTCACGCGGGCCGCGGCCGAGCAGGGCCGGGCCGGCCCCCACCCGAGCCACCAGCACCCTCCGAAGCCGAAAGCCGAAAAGGACTTTTGTAACTTCCCAGGTTTTAAAATGTGGTATTCACAGAGGCGGACCCAGCTTCTCAATGGTTTACAGAGCTGTCAGTTCTCAGAACTATACAGCCATTGGCCTTTCCTAGACACGGAGGAAGGTCCCAGGAGCCTCTCTCGGGAAAACCATTTCTGTGAATGATTTTCTTCCTTCTTCCTAAACATCAACCAATATCAAACCAACACAGAAGGATTCCAAGCCTTTGCGATTCCTGGACTTTTTTCAGAGAGGCCTGTGCTATGTACCACTGTGGTTCTCTATTTGTATGCTATTATCTCAGCAAAATTCCAACTGGACCCTTTTCTGTGAAACTATGGATTCTAAAGTGAAGCCCTTAGATCTTCTTTTACAGCCTGCTGCTCTGCAGAGCATTGTGTCACTCTGCTAAGGCAAAATCAAGCAAATTTCCTCCTCTTTGGTTCTTGCCAGTGATCAGGTAATCTCACAGGAATGCACCCGTGTTTTACATTTCTGTAGAAGATATTTTTAATCTTACTCATTCTTTTAACTGCATTTTCTTCCTGGAGTGAATGAGACTGTGGGGGAAGAACCCCTCACTGATATGAGGTAATAGAATAAAATTAGAAACATTTTTTTCTATTGTTACATGTAATTTCTCTGTATTCCTGAATTTTGCCCATGTCATACTGTAAGTTGATGGTTAGCAAGGCATTTTGATGCTCAAAGAAAAGGTCTGTACCTGTGAAATGGTGTTGGACTAGAAAGACAGAAGATATTTTCTATCTAAGTAAAGGTGAGGATACTGACCTCTTGGAAATACAGTACCACTTCCAGGCTCTTGGTGGTACCAAGCAATAGGACAAGAGACAATGGGCAGAAACTGATGCACAGAAAGTTCCACCTGAACATGAAGAAGAACTTTACTGTACTGGTGACTGAGAACTGGGACAGGTTACTCAGGGAGCTTGTGGAGTCTCCCCGACTGCACATATTCAAGAACCATCTGGATGCAATCCTGTGCCCTGTTCTCTAGGAAGACTCTGCTTGTACAGGGAGATTGAAACAGATGACCCATTGTGGTCCCTTTGAACTTTAGCCATTCTCTGAATCTAAAACTGGTTGGAAAGATAATCACTGACCTAAGTGCATGCTTGCTCTGGGCTGAGGAATATCCAAATAAACTTTGATGCTATAAGATTTCAGATAATAAATTTAAATGGCAGCCATGATTTAAAAGCTAAACTATTGCAACCCAGTTATCCCTTTTAGTACTACTTTGCAGTTTCTGCAGCATCACAGAGATGGTCCAATGAGTGGAGTTGGAAAATAATAGATAATTTTAAAAGTCTTTAAAAAAATCCTTTAATTACTTTTCCTTTCTCCTACTTGCACTTGATAAATGAACATATTAAACTGTGAAGACTCAGGAGCCTCCAAAAGCCTTTGATGTGTATTAGAATTATCTAATAATTAACCTTAGGATTCACCAGCATGACTCATTGAGGTGAAGTGAAACAGCGCTTATGATGAAGGGAATTCCAGATCTGCCAGTCCCAGGGAACCAAGCTGGCTTCATTCTCCTACACTTTGTCATGGAGAGCTCTGAGCTCCCCTGATCTACCTTTTGTTACATTTCATTCTTGATGAGAGGCTCTTTTTCAGTGCAGCTTTTTTTTTAAACGGCTGGGCACATAATTTTTAAAAGGCAATATTGAGAAATAATATTTGGCTTACATAATATATAAGCAAAAAGAAGATGTATTTTCTCTGGACTGTTTTTTTTCCCCCATACCTGATATTAGAGAGCATTATTCAGCCTGGGGTATCTATTAAATACTTTATATTGATGTGGTTACCTAAACTAAGAGTGAGCCCTCTCTTTAGAGTGAGAAAGCCTGTGCTCACAACTTCCCCTGCATCTTTGGCTGTTACAGCATGGATACCAGTCTAACCTCTACTCCAGAGAAGAACAGTACTTCAGCTCCTACAAGTACCATTGAAGAGGTGCTGGTTTGGTGTTAATAAATTGCTCCCCTTGCCTTTAACTGCAAGCATAACAATTCATAATAATGCAACTTCTTATTTGTGCCAGGGTCAAAAGTGGTCACTGATTTTATGTACTCAGATTAAGTAAGTACATTCATCCTGAATTTGTAATGTACTGGAAAGCATCAATGCCAATTGGACCAAATGGTAAATGAGGGCATCAGCAGCTCCCTGAGAATGAACACTCAAAACCAGCAGTTGATTAAAGAGTGGACATTTAAAAACCTGGCCAGCAGTTTCTGTTGTCTGTGACTCTCTCAATGCTTTTATAATGTGCTGTGGGAGCCAAGGTAGCCTCAAACTCATTGAAGATGGCCACAGTGATGACTGACCAGCCAGGGTCAATGTATTGCTTTCATTCACAGTATGGTTCAGGAGGGAGGATGTTGACACAAATGTCTACGGATTTGAGCAGTGGCAATACTAAGAAAAGACAATTCTTTAATGTACCGTTCAAAGACTACCTCTCATTAAGCGTCTTGGAGCTGCACTTCCAGAGTAAATCAAAATATTCACTAGAACAAGACTCAAAAGTACTACTTACTTTCCAGTTTCACAGATTTTATGTAACTCTTTGGAGGGATTTATAGGAAAAGACGGGGTAAGGAAGGCCTGGTCTTAATGAACCAAGAAAGACTTTATAAAAGAAGTAATGACTTTTGAAGGTGTCCTAACGCTGCCCCATACCCTTAAACACCAAGTAGCAATGTCTCAATGTTAACAAAGGTTGTCTTCAACCTATAGTCACAATGTGGTATCAGGAAAGGGGCAATTTTTGTAGCGATATATTATCACAGAATCACAGAATGGTTTGGGTTGGAAGAGACCTTAAAGCTCGTCTGGTCTGCCACGGGTAGGGACACTTTCCACTAGACCAGATTATTCAAAGCCACACCCAGACTGGCCTTGAGCACTTCCAGGAATGGGAAATCCTCCATTTCTCTGGGCAGCCTGTTCCAGTGCCTGGATTGCTCACAGACATTTGTGTTGTTTCCACAGTAGACATCTGGAGAGTTAAAATTCCCCCTCAGGTTGAGAGCTTGCAAACAGGATGCCTCCTGTATCTGAAATAAGAAGACTGTTGACAGGCTGCCCCTGCAGGTGCCTGTAGCAGACCTCAACAGCAAGGTACCTCTTGTTGGTCCTATCCTTGATTTGTACCTTCATGTTCTCAATCTGCTTGCAGCTGGTTTGTACTCTTACCCTTTCTCCTCAGTCAAGGGTTCACCAACAGTGACCAACACTTTCATTTACAAAAAAATAGTGAATTTTGTTGTGCCTTGAACTGGGAGACAGTCTCGAAATCTTCTGAAAGTACCTCTCAAGAAAGAGGAAGCATGCTCTCTCTGTCTGTGATAGACTACATTAGCTATATCTTCACTGTACATCCACTGTCTCGCAGTGCACTTCCAAGTCCAGATTTTCAAGATCACTGACACAAAAAATTAATCCGTGTGTTTTCCCAGCACTTACAGTTCTGAAAGCATTTATGTCTTTTAAAAGCAGTGCAACTTATCCAGGCTAAAGCTAGTTTGTTTCTTCTGCTGAAGTGAAGGAGAAGATGTATTCAAAATATTACTTTTATTAGTGCAACCTGAGATACACCTGCCTGGGTGAAATCCCTTCCATCTGTAGCAAGTCTGACTGAGTCATACTGAAACTGAAGTTATAATTTATTTATTGCTGTCAAAGGAGCTCCCTTTCCTTTTAGTACTTGAACGCAGTGAAAAGTCTCAGATGAATTGTAGTTAATAATAGTTTGTGGTCAATCTGGGGAGGCACTTCAAGTAGTCATATTTGCTTTTGACCACGTTTTGTTCAATACTCTTACTGCTGATGTGGCCAGTGGAGCAGGGAGAGCATCCACATTAATTAAGAGGTTCAGCATTTGAAAGACTATGTAGGATTTCAAAGCCAGGTGAGCATCTGCAGTTTGTAAACAGAAAACCAGAGATTTGTAAAGGTGGAGTATTAGAATTATTTTTCCACCCAATTGCTACCAGGCCATTTAAAATCCTCATCCCCAGTTCCAAGTTTACAATGTGCCACAATTGCATGTGAGGCTGCTTCAAAAGAACAAATCACATTCTGGGATCTTTTAAGAACACTCTTGGATGTAAGACAGAGGAATGAAATTATTCTGCTCTACTTGCTGTTGGAGAAGCCTCAGTCGAAGTACTGTGTCCAATTTAGGGTGCCACAAGACAGATGTATACCAAGTGGAGATAGAAGAAAGTAGCAAGAATGATCAGCCAAGGAGGCAGGGCTTAATGAAGTAGCCTTATTTCTTTTGATAAATAGGAAAAGCAAGAAAGAAGGCTGATAATGACCGCCAGTCTCGTAAAAGTTTTTTATAAAAAAGGAGGTGATCTGTCATCCCCTGAGTCCAATAGAGGGAGGCCTAGAAAAAATAAGCTTGCTTCTCAACAAATTATATTTAAATTATATATAAGGGAGAGCAATCTAGTAATGAGATTTATGAAAGCATTAGAGCACAAAAACAAGATATAGATCAGATTTCAATCAGTAAAAAATTTTTAAGAACAATTTAGGCTTAGGCGTTGTAGGTTAGGTGTAACTGAATCTTTTTCTTTGAAGGGATATGAAGAAGCTGACCTATAAATGTCCCTTCCAACACTGAAACTGCAAAAGGATGAATTCCACCTTCCCCTTTTTCTGTGCAGTGCTGTAAAATGGGGGTTCAGAGGTGGTGCAAGTAAAGACAGTCATTTGACTTTAAAGAAAATGATCTTTTGCCATGTGTGCTTCAGACATGCTGTCTCTTCATGGCATCATAAAGATTGACAAGAAATTTGGACCAGGACAACAAATGTTGCAAGGTTAGGAGCTGGCAGAGATTTATAATCCATATCCCTAGAATCTGAGAGTCTGAATTCTTCCTGGTTGCCTAATGTCTAACTGAAACAACAATTAAAAATATATTCTGGTGCTGTGATGATGCCTTTACTGTTCTCGATGGAAAAAAAATATGTCAGTTCTTTGTGAGAGGATTGGTGCATGAATTGCCTGAACTTTTCACACTGTAATCTAAGACTACTTTCCCTTGCCCCCCCCCCACCCCCACCCAATAGTCCTTATGATTTTATGGAACTTGAAATCTTTGCCATGAGATTAAATCATATTGTCATGCAAAAAATATACCTAAGATGACCAAACTAGACAGCTAAAATTTACAGGATGACTTTATACAGCAGGGATCTTCCACAAGAAAATCCTCCACATTTCATAGGTTACTTTGCCATGTGACTATGAAAAGACAAACTTGAAAATGTTTCCCTTCTTATTATTCAGCAGACAAACATGGAATCTCTGACTCAGCATAATAAAGCCTTTTTCCAATCAACACAAACTAATGATTAGGAAGGCTTGGAAAGTGTCATGTCGGATTATTCTGAAAATTGCTGTCTGAGGATGCCTTAATGGGGATATGACTGGTTTTGAATAAGGATGCGGAGGTCACTATTGATTTTCATCAAGGTGGCCCAGGCCTGTTTATCCTCTTGCTGTATGTGACGACATGCATTTCAGCCTAGGTGAAAATGTCCCGTCCATCTCCTAGAAGAGCTGAATAATTTATTTGTAGCCCAACTCATTCTGGACTTGTTCACAGTGCTCATTCTCTGCACTGCACAGCCATTTCTTAAAGCAGCAGTACTGCATGCTTCAAACAGCTCTGCCTGACACCCTCCTGTTTTTCATTATATGGTTGTGTTATGTTTTCAAAACAAAACCAAATGAAGGATCAATACTGAGGATGTTTGGGAGTTATATCATGACCTTGGTTACAACTGGTACAATTCACCAACCAAGCTACAAAGGCAATTTCACCCTGCTACCACCAAGGTAAGGACACAGAGGAAAAAAGTTGCTCATGACGTGACTGTCATATAGGGTATTAAGCTAAATATATATAAGGTGCTGCTAAACTAGCAGCATCTCATTAGCTTTCTTATCTTTTCCAGTTTGGAGTCAGTCTGTGCTGTATGGTAATGCATATGGCATAGGAAAAAAATGTTTCTCCTTTTTTCTCTGTTAAGGAGTTCATGGCTCTATTTTACCAGATCAGTATGATGCTGCGCTCCACCAAGAAATGGCTCATGTCACACTTGAAATCACAATGGGCTAAATGAGGTGAAGTCACATGGTCTCCTCAGGCTTTCCATTGTTCTCTTGCTGGCTTTTCTACCTGAGCAGGCAGTCTTATATTTAGCTTCAGACTGTAATCATCAGTTCTGCATCCAGAATCATTTTTCAGCTATTAGGATGCAGCTGGTGTGTGACTCAGCAGTTCTGCTCACAGTAGGTTGGGAAGATCAGCTCCAGTGTAGCTGAAGCTGGCCTGTTTGTGCTGTTTCCAGCAGCATCCAGCTGCTGTGCTTCCAGGGATGCCATCACATGCATACTGCACTGCTGTTGATCAGCAGCCTCCTGAAATCTGTATTACCTCTGTCTTTATCCCCACTGTTGCTTTTAAAGCAAAGTATACAGTGTTGGGAAGTACCACTCTTGCTAAAGACACAGAAATCAGAAGCAGGTCAGCATATCTGAACTAGGCAGGATAGTTTGGAATGGCAAAACTCAGCTGCAGGGAGCCACATACAGTCTCATACCCAAACTTTCCCCTTGCATCAAATGAAATTTCTGAATGAAAAAGAAAACAGACTGGCAGCTTTGATAACTACATGAGGCTGTGCAAACAGCCTTTTTCACTTTAAGTTTCCACTCTCTGAAATCTGTGAGTTTCCCATACTCTGCCTTAGATTTTTTGCACCGAACTACTGTTCTGCAGATCATCTGGGCACTTTCCCATCCAGGTTCTCCCTTTCTATGGCACATTGGGATTTTTAAGGTTTTGTTCTTCTGTACCAAACGACCTGACATTCTGTAATCTTTCTGGAAGAATTTAGTGGCTTGGGATGGCTAGGACCATTTGATTAGATGTAAACCTTAGGTCTTGTCTGCATATTATGAGATTGGATTAAGTGGCAAGTTCTAGACTCCATGAAGTTACTTCTCAACCCACATGCCCCCTCACTCTCCATCTCAGTGTTTTGAAAATTTAATAGTTATCAGAATCATACACTTTATGCCAGTTTCTGGTCAATGGTGTCTTCTATAACTCAAGATTAGAGAGAAAGCAATGTGCATGTACTATAACTCAAGATTAGAGAGAAAGCAATGTGCATGTTCTAAAATGCAGAGAATCCAGGTTACCTTTTTTTTTCCTAATGAATTTGACTGTTCTTTCAGATCCAGGCCCAGACTATGTATGGTCTTGCTGATAAGGTAAAAAGGGCTGGGTCATTTTTCTCTTAGTAGCCAGGCAAAAAAATACCTGTATATTTTCTTACACTAAAGAACAGCCTCAGATTGTCACCTGGGAATCATCTCTGGCCCATGCCACCTCCCAGCTGTGTCCAGCATTACTGGTGAGAGAATCTGACTAAAACAGCATCAGGATATGCCAGTGACTCGACTGTATGGATACACACATGGCCACAGTGTGTGTCTGACTGCTTTATTAGTACAAATGTAGCCTGAGGGAGCCAGAAATGGCTGATCCTGAGATATGCAGATACCAGGAGGCCAGCAAGACAGAGGAACCCACAGATCTTGAGGAAAGGGTGCACGTCTGTATGAAAATACAGACATGCATCTGTTACACAGCATATAAGGAGTGGTAGCAATGGGCACACAGTGGCATGAGCATTAGCTTTGCTAAAATCCAGAAGCGATACAGAGGGTCCTCAGCAACAATAAGTTCTTATTTGCATTTTGTAGAGCCAGTGCTGTTGTGCCCTCAGTGCTCTTTGTACTTATACTAGTCTTGGAAACCAAGCAGAATATACTTTCTCATGCTCTGAGCCCTCATTTTGCTGCACAGGCAGCAGAAATGCTGGAATACCTACAGTGGAAGCAGGAGCTGTCTCATAAGAATGTACTGGCTGAAACTAGAGGTCCCTTTAGTCCATTTCTCTGTCTCTCATAGTCCCTCATAGCAGATGCTCAGGGAGTAGCAGGGCATGCATCATATATCCCGAAGACAGCAGCTGAGCAAATCTGGGACAAGAAATACTTGAATGAAAAAGTATGTTCATCAGTTTTAGAGTTTGGGCTTCATCCATGTGCTCTGGCAAAGGAAAAGAGTTTTCTGTTTATGTGCACCACACCACTCCTGCTGTAAAAGCAAATGGCTCCTTCTGGCCTGTTGCAATGAAGAGCAGAAGTGGTACCATCAAAAACAAACTCTACTGTATAGACCCCCACAGTTCTGCCCCTCCACAAGCCTGGCACAGCACATCTCCTCACAAGCCGCTGAAACAAGAGAGGCCTTGCTTTTCCATTGTTTTGTAACAAAACCTATGAGAGTATTCAGGCCTTGTGGAACCTTCAAATCTGGAGATCACCCAATCCATGTGAGGCTGGCTAGAGAGCATCCTCCTCCAGTGTGCTTTACCTCCAGCACAAATAAGCTCCAAATAAGTAGCACCCTGTGCACACAGACCTCTCTTTGCTCAATGTGTGGGTGTCACACATCACTGTGTGTGGCCCTGGAAAACCCTGCAGTTCTTGGCTCCTCTGCAATAACCCTGTGATACAGTCCTGCTACCACCTTGTGGCCCCCAGGTTTCTCATTGTTCTGGGGAGCTGATGGCAGATGTCCCATCACAAATGGAAGAGGGTACCTAGGGATGGTCCATCCACTTTGAAATATTCTGGGGTTTTTTCTCAGAAATTAGGAATAAACAGAGCAAGCCAAAGAGTGAATATACAAGATCCCTCTTGGCTGAATGTACAAGAGCTTCTGCTACTACAGCCTGAGTAGCATGTTCAACCAATAGAGGAGAAAATGGGCCAGATAATGGGTGAAAAAAGGAAGAAAGAAGGTGCTAATGGAATAAATCAGTTTCCTAGGACCTAATGGCAACGTCATGTTTACACAGCTAAACTTGAACTTAGGGTATCCTCCTGTAACATGTCAGCCCCTCAAAAGAGCATTAGCAGTTTAACAGACTTTACTATTTTTCTCATTTTTCCTCTCTTTTTCATATAAGTGCTCCTCAAGTTTTGCCAATAATGTGGTAAAAGAGAGCCACATCCCATATAGTAATCGTTCTTGCCCAAATACATGTGTGCAGAGTGTTTTCATCTACGTGTGCATTTCTGCTGTGATTGCTCACTGGAAGATTTGTGCTATAACAGCACAATTTTGAGCTTTATCTCAGCTTCAGTAAGTGGAATGCTGCAAACCTTCAAAATCAACATAGGTTTGAAGCTGCCTCTGCACCTTCCTGGCAGTTTCACTATCCCGCAACGCAGCATATTTGCAAGAGTATGTGGGGACAGGACAAGACAGTATGGCTTCAAACTAAAAGATGTGAGGTTTAGATTAGACATTAGGAAAAAATATTTTAAGGGTGGTAAGGCACTGGAACAAGTTGCTCAGAGAAATTGTGAATGCTCTGTGCCTGCAAGTGCTCAAGCTCCGGTTAGACTGGGCTCTGATCAACCTTGTCTAGTGAAGGGTGTCCCTGCCCACAACTGGGAAGTTGGAACTAGACAAATTTTGAGGTCTTTTCCAACCCAGACCACCCTGTGAATCTATGAACATCCCCACAGCTCACATCTTCAGCACCACTCAGCAAGGTTTGCCTCCCTGCAGCCAGCACCTCTGTGCTACGTTGAACCCGTAGCTCCAGCCGTCTTTAGTCTTCGTTATTCCCTGTGCTCCCTATGCTCTCAGCTGTGTTGTCTTTCTTTTTTCTTTCATTACATCTGCCCATTTCTTTTTCCTTTGGGACTTCTCTTTGCCTCTCCCCTTCAGGCTTCCTGTCTCCCCTCCAAGCTGGCACTTCCGACAGCAGGAATTTCAAGATATGGCATGCTCATACATTTTGTATTAGCTCTAGGGGCTCTTAAGCCTTCTGACATCACGGGGTAACACAAACTAGCAAGCGTTGTAGTCCAGGAAAGCACCTGGAAGTAAGAGAAAAGGAGGGGGGAAATTAAATGCTTAGCAACAGGAATGCCGTGCTTTTGAGGTATTAACTAGCTGTTCATTCAATCACAAAGGGTTATTGCATTAAGAACTCACATTAGAATTAAGCAGGGGAGAAAAAACACTTGCTGGCTAAAGGCGGAAGATAAACCCAGCATTTCTTTATCACTGCCTAGGGTAAAGAAAAACCTTAATTACAATACTTGTCTTTGAATAATATTTCAGTCATAAAAGCACATTTCTCAGATTCTGCATGATAAGTGCATTAATATTTATTCATTTTCTATGACCTTTAGATAATTCCTAAGGGTCCTATTTTACTAGCATTGATGGTTGCTTATATTTTTTTGGTTCTTCTGTACAGTGGTCCAAAGCTTCATCACCATCTATCAGCATCTTTCTTGTCTTTGAAAACTTATTCCTGTGAATAGGGTGAAAAAAAATCCATGGTGCTGATTTTGTTCTCAAGCCACAAAACTAATATTTAGGAGTAGAGACCTTCTGCTGTAGGAGACCCTGGTGGATCTCAGACTGTAGAGAGACTTATAGAGTACAGAAATTTATTCCTGTAGAAACTGTTTGGACTGGGAAAGATTTGAAGTCACCCTTTTTACACTGGTTTTCCTTTCAGTCTCAAATGTTTGTCATTCATTGGTGTGTCAACTCTTTGTCAACTTGAATACACATCCAGCTTGCCTTACACAGGAGGGTTGCTTTGGAGACTACAGGAGTGAGAATTTGTCCCTTTGATTTCACTATTTTAAAATATGTACTTTGCACTTCTAACACCTCGGAAATACTTTCTACACTCTAAAAACTTCTTAAAATACTTAGAATTTGCCTTATTCACCCACTGACATTCAAACTGAAGGGAGTTTGGTGAATTTTTATAACTTAAAATATTGCCAGGTGAATATCCATTTTCAGTGTTCAGACCACTCTCTTTTCAAAACATTTTCTTTCTATGAAAAAGTATTATTTTGAATTACATAAAACTCTGTTGATTTCCAGTTATAAAAATAGGGTAGAGAAGATTCAGTATTCAGACACTGGCACCTGGCCAGTGAATTTTGCTGAACTCATTCACTAATTGCATTTTGAGCAAAAATACTCTTGTATTAAAAAGTATGAGCTTAATAAGTTCACCATCTTCTCAACAGTTTACAGGCAAAGGAAAATCTTGTAGTTCTTCACCTAATGTCTGAGTGCATACTTACAAAAAAAAGAGCACTCTAAATTTCTAGAAGCCAAGTACATTTGCATGAGACTATGTCTTTCCTTTTTGGTATGCCAAATACTGAACTCCTAATCATACTGTTCAGTCTTTGGGGATAAAAATGCAATTCTGAGAAGAGTGTAAATGCCCTTTATGCAAAGAAAAGTCTCTTATCTGCAGAAATTTGGTGAATAGGGTCTGTGATGATATCTGAAGTGCTGTGCCTCACCCACAGAAACTCTGCCTCCCGCCTTAAGTTTTTTGGATCAGTAATTTCCAGAACAGAAGAGATAGCTAGGCAGAGAAATGCTGGGGTGGGACATTTAACTGTATATCAGTGGATCACAGTCTCTTTTCCAGCTAAACAATTTAGAAAAACAAAAGACACTATCTTTCTGGATGGTTGTATTTCTTTCATAAGCAACGTCAGTAGATAAGGGTGTATTTCTGTTCTCAGCTAAGGAGCATTTTATCATGCAAAGACATCAAAATGCAATCTAGGCATGCACTTCTCCCAGTGGAAAAAAAGGTTTTCAGAAGCTGGAAGAGAAAAATGAAACAGCCTTAGTATTTAAAAATTTTCTACTGACAATGCAGGACAATAGTGACATGTTAAAAATAAATACTGGCTTTGGGGTTTTTGTAAATACAAAAGATATCAATCTTAGAATCCAAATTAATTTGACCTACATTTACAAACCAAGAGGAAGCCAGACTAGTTGTGAAGATTTCACTGAGGAGTATTCAGAGGCAAGAAGAAATGCCTTTTGCTAGGCACTAGTGAAAAGCCTGCTTTGTACTTTGTACATGTCCTTGGATTTATGATCTGATTTTTAGCTATTAATATTCACAGGAGCTGGAGAATTTCCTTTAGAATCTGGAGCGGTCACTATTCCCACATCTTAGGCACTATATCGATCAAACCCATTTCCAAGACAGCAGTCCCAAATCCCTCCCAGAGCTTGGAGCCCAGATGTCTCAGAGCACTGAAATGATGGATCTCTTCCTGGGAAGAGATTACTGGAGCATAAACGCTGTGAACACCTCCCTAGCAGTGTACCAGTTGCTGATGCTGTATCTGCAAATGGATTCAATATATTTGATTGTTTCAGAGCCTCTAATTTCAAAGACTAACACAAGACTGCTCCCCTCAGTATATGAGAAAAAATATTCTGGCTGACGCAGCTAAACATGTTAGACCTATCACAGGTACAAATACCACAGTATTTGTCTCACTAGGAATAGTCATACCCTGGATCCCAGGGACAAGTACCCTGATGAGAACCTACCTTGGTGACCAGCCAAGTATGATACGGCATTTGGGACTGAGAGCAGAAATACTTGACATGTAGTTCAGCATGCAGTACAACCTTCCTTTTAATCATACAGAAATCTAAATTCACAGCCACTGTGAACATTAAAAGGAAATGAAACTCCATCATTAACCCATGCACTGGCTTTCTCCTGGCTATACTGATGAAGGATAAACACAGCAACCTTGTCTAATATTTTATTTTAATTAGAGAAAAAGTAAACTCCAATAAACACACAACACAGGGAATTAACAGAAAATTAAACAAGTTCCATGTGTAAACCTGTAAAAACACTCTGAGGCAATTTGAATTCTTCATCAGGCTGGGGACCGTACACATATTTCCTTCTTAATTTATTTTATTGAGTGCTCATGTTTCATTCCTGAGCAGGCCTGCTTGTATTGATTGGATCTCATGTTCAGTGAAGTGTGTGTGCAAATGTCTAATGGGAGCAAAGACCTGAAAGTTAAAGTGGTCTTTTTTTGGCCAGACCACTCACCCTTGGAGATTTGCCTGGCCCAAAGAGGATGTTATTGCACAAACAGCACAACCTCTGTTTGAAGCCTAGAGGGGAACTCATGAAACAACCTTTGTGCATTGCAGCTGAGAAAAGCTCTAATTTGTACTGCTTATCTCTGATCCATGCACAACAGATCTGAGAGGAGGATTTTGCCCTTAATTTGTTCCCTGGTGTCTACACATTTTGAGTGTGTTAGATCAATGAACGATGCTACATCCATATGTGCCACAACACATAGACCAAGCTAGGTATACTGAAGATGAAGAGGCAGCATCAACTTTGAAACTCCTGTTTGTAAAACAACTTTAAACGTTAGGCAGATGAGTTTGCAAAATGAATTAATTAGCAGTAAAGACCAAAGGCACACTCTGTGTGAATAAACAACATAGATTTAGATCTTGGTTAAAACTTGGTGAATGTCAGCTAATAAAGAGGTCTGTAGAGTCTGTCAGGCTTTGCAAATCCTGCTTTTCTGAAAGGGAAAGTATTGCTGCTCACAGGAGAAAAATGCCTACATAAGGTTTGAATTTGTGTGGTGGAGTGAGACCTGCAGCTGAAAGATTCAGCGTCTTTAGCTTTCTGTGAGAAAGATCTTTCTTTTTATAGCTGTTTTTTATTTAGCTAGAGTTTTCTCCTGGGAGTGCAGGGGGGCTTTATCTCAAGAATTCACTTGATAGATTTCAGATCAGCAGCTATCTGTCACTTCAAGAGGTGACAATGACAGGAGGGAAAGACTTCCTAATTTATTCATAAAATACTTTATCTGTCGATTCCATTTATTTAGTTCATTCTTCATAGGTAAAAGTATTGAAAAAAGGAAATTAATCCTGACCTTGGAGGTGAGAAGTGGAATGCTGATAACTCCAGCTCTAAGGGCATGAGCAGGCCAGGACTTTCCTCACCCAAGAGTGTGGAAAACATGATAGAGTGATATTATCTCATGCATTTTACCCCTTGAATTCTTGTTGATACCACAATACCACAGAGGCTTTACTGACTTATTAACAACACTTACTGGAAGCTCATATTCAGTATACCGAGTCACAGCCTTGTTTGTTACTTTGGCATAGCACAAAAATGCCTGTGGTACATTTTGCCTGCCATTGTGCACTTGCTGCCAATGAAAAGATTACTTCATGTCAGAAATGCCAGAATTTTCTGAAGGAATTCTTGATAAGGTGTAAGAATTCATACCTATTTTTCAGTGAGCTGCAGCTTATTTTTAAGTTCATCATAGTCTGGAAAGAATTATTGTGTTATTTGCTGGGCAAAGAGTCTCAGCAGCAAGAATTCATTGGCCAAACCCCCATATAATTTTCTTCTTTGATAAATGTTGGAAAAGCACTTAGAATTTAATTTCGCTAGGACTCTCATGTCCTTAAATCTTAGGTGATGCAGCATACTTTTTATGGAAGTCACTATGATACTCTGCAATTACATTTTTATTTCACAATGGTAATATGGAAGTTTTTGTTGTTAAAAGTTAATTCTTCGTAACAGAATAGTCTGCTTATTTAGCCACTTTTAGTTACTATAACTTTTCTTTTAATTGAAGACTTTATGACTTTTTCATCACCAGCCTCAGATGCAATCCTTGCTAGACATTACAAGAACACTGAGTCTGTGCAAAATGAGGCATGAAGATTCAAGAACTGTCATTCAGCTAATGGAGTGAGTTTGAACAGAAGATGAACACTTTATTTACTGATCTAAACTATCTTCTGAGGTGGTATTTGGTCCATCCCTTGAAAAAATCGGGGTCAGGTTGGATGGGTCTCTGAGCAACCTAGCTGAAGACATCTTTGCTTATTGCAGGGGGAAGTGGGGGAGATTTTTATTTAAAAGGCCCTTCTGAATAAAACTGTGATGCTATGAGTCTGTACTTCACTTAATATGGTCTTTAGAGACATTCCTAGCCCTTCTCTGTCAGATTTCAATCTTCAAAATTCAGATGGTTTGCAGTGATAAAGCATATTTAGTTTTTTTTTACAG
>VWYI01012421.1:0-12911 GCA_013399455.1 Anthoscopus minutus | reverse complement strand
CTACCCCAAAACTTATTAAAGAGGAAATCTTCAGAAAATTATCTCTAAAGAGACCGTTAAGTATGCTTTTCAAAGGCATGTCATTTTTTCAAGTTTGGGTTTGTTTTTCTAGGGCTTTTTAGGAGATCTGTAGAAAGTGCACCTTGACATGACAGTGCTTTCTTGTCAGGTGTCACTTTACATCAAAGCGTGGATATGTTAATATTTCTCAAAATATGGGATAAAATACATAACAATATCCCTTTCCTTAATTTCAGTTTTGGAATGGCAAATAGGTTTTAACTAACATATATTTAAAAAAAAAAAAAAGACAGGAGCCAGAGGCATTTATTTCTTGTGAAAAACATAGGGTTTTTTTTTAAAAAAACAGCAAAAGATCATTGAACCAGCAAACAGAGAGCTATTGTGAAAAGCAAAGCGTGTCACCATGTGAATTTCAGACAAATTCTTCAGTTGTTGAGATTTTTGTGTATAAAACATCTCTCTTGAGACATAAAGGAATGGAAAGTAACAGTATTTTATATAGCTGGTACTGCTCAGCATCATTGGGGACCAGAAGTTTTCTGTGAAAGTTTCACAGTTTTGTTGTCTGGCTTTCAGTTTTCCTCTTTCAGAAGAGCAGAACAGAGAGAATAGTGCACAGGTTAGAGTCATCCCAGTACCCACCTGGGATACAGCTGAAGTGCAGAGCAGGACCTTAGAGCTGAGAGCTGTTCTTTGATCACACAGTTTAGATAGGAAAAGAAAGTCTTAGGTATTTGTTTTCATAATTAGACCTTAGCCTCTTTTTACCTTTTTCTTCATCCACCATTGCACAAATTGAGCTTTCCAACTGTTTCCTCAATCTAATATTTTTCCCTAATTATTTGGTGTGAACCTGAAATATCTTAAAATGCTAGATGGTCCCCAGCTCAAATATTTGTCAGGCCCAGGACTCCATATTATATAAAACACATGGGAGAAAATGCACTCAATACTGCCAATATGACATGTTCAGCAAGTTCAGTACACACTGACAACCAAGATAATGCAGGAAGATGATATTTATACTAAGATTTAAAAAAAAAAAATCAGTTTTAAAGAGGATACAAAGAAATGTTTATTTAAATGTAAGTCATGACTTAGTTATTGATTTCTCTACTTGGTTATGCATGAATGTGTCATTAGGAGATGTCAGACCAGAACATCAGCAGAAGTTTCTTTCTTTGAACTAAGCTAATGGTCACAGTGACTGTGAATATATAATGTGTGGCATCATAAACACTGACGTGCCCATGCATGAATGTATGATCAGAGATGTAAATATGCATGTAAATATGTTATCAAATGTAGGTACATGCATTTACAAATCCATACATGGAAAGCTAATGAAGGAGAAGCAAAGCAGCTGAAATTACTTCTACATCCCCTTTGCCAGGTCTACATGTGTCAGAAAGGGCCACCAGTGCTGGCCTCATTGCAAAAGCTGCTCCTCCAGTGGCAAGAGCTCCAAGCATCCTTGTTTCACTGGAAAACAGAATTTTGGAGGAACGTGCTGGGACATGCAGGAATCTAGTTTCTATTAATCTGAGAGACATTTGAGCAGGTAATGACCATTACTGTTAATGCAAATTATGCATGTAGGGTCCCGTGAGACTCTGTGGGGAGCTGTACCATAATGGCAGTGCATTTGCAGGTATAAGGATCACAATTCAATTAAATAATTAGATTAATAAAATGGGGCATCATAACTCTTTTGCATGGGAAAATGATTGTTAGCATCCTAAAAATGGGGCACAACTCAGCAAATGTCTGGAGAGAGCAGGGAGAAATACTAGGGATAGAGAGTGGATTTTTGCAGTAGCAAAGTCATATTTGGGTTACTTTTTCACTGATTTTGACCTCTGGCTTTTTCAAAACAAATGGTTGTTGAGAGTTCCAGCTTTACCTCCTTTCTTCTCCATCTTCTCTTCGCAAAGCATATTACAGGTGAGTTCTCCTGAATCTGAGCAATTTGCAACTTCCCTTACATGTAGGACAGCAGGCAGAGGTGTACAAGCAGTTATGATTTATCTATTTTTAAGCTATTCAGCAGCACCACTTTGCATTGTATCTGGCTGAGATGGAGTTCATTTTCCCCCAGCAGGTCTCACAGTGCTGTTTTTTTTATTGGTAGCTGGAAAGGTGCTGATAACACATCAGTATTTTGGCTACTGCTGAGCAGCTGGCGCAGCATCAGCTCTGTTTGCTCAGCCTTTGGCACCTCACCAGCAGGTTGGGGTTGGACAAGATCCTGGGCGGGGACACAACTATGCCAGCTGACCCAAATTAACCAAACCATGCTGTAGGACATCGACTCAAACATAACAGCTAAAGGGAAAGGAGGATAAAGGGGGGGAATTTGCTATTTACAATATTTTCCTTCTGGACAAACTGCCAGGCATGCTGAAGCCCAGCCTCAGAAACTGGTCAGACATCACTTGCTGATGGGAAGTAGAAAATAAAATTATTAGTTTTTCTCTTTACCTGTGTGTGTGCAAGCTTTGGCTTTTGCTTTAGCAAACTGCCCTATCTCAACTAACAAATAGGTTTTTATCTTATTTTCTCTCCACTGTTCAGCTAGGAAGGGAGAGAGACAGAGTGGCTTGGTGAGTACCTGTTGTCTAGCCATGATCAGCCAACCACACATAAATAGCACACAGACCTAGACACAGATCTGTCTAGACTGCTGCCAGAGTTTTTCAGAGTAAAGGAAAAAATTGTCGCTTGTGCTTTCTCAGGGCTTTTTCCTACACATTCCTGCTCCTCTTGGGTGACTGGAGCTGTATGATGGCCTGAGAAAAGAGGAGCACAGCTCAGAAAATAAAAGCAATGGGTAATGAGTATAATTTGTAATTTTAGATTTACTGAAAGATGTAAGAAAAAAGAAGTGTCAGTTTCTGCTTTGTCCCCACCTGCAGATCTTTGGGCCCAAGACAATTTAGAGAAGAAGGTTTCTGGGAGTAGGCAGAACACTCAGGCTACGTACAGGAAAAAGGTAGGCATTTAAAATGACTGTAACATGGATCCAAAATCAGGGTGATTTCTAGTTACTGAGGAGCTAGACATCCTACTTTGCTTTCTAAAATTCTTTATTCCTGTTGCAAACAGAAACGTAATTTATGCAGAAGACTGGTTAACCCAAGTCACATTTGGAGTCATAGTATCATTTTACTCTTTTCTACTGCGTCATCTTAAGAGTTGGTTGCTTTATGCTAGCTAAAGAGTGTTGGTCTTGGACCACTTTAGAAATACACTACTAACTGTACCTTGCTGAAAAATGCAAAATACTCGCTGTAATATGGAAATGGACCTAAGAAAATGAATGATAAATTTTATAATGAGAGATATAAGTGAGGCAGGTGATTTGGTTAAACACAGAAATAATGCATCATGCTGGATTTTCATTTTCCTTGTTTAGGAACTGCACGATTGTGCCAAAATAATTTTTATTTTTAAATTAGATAAAGAAAACCCCATTCAATTCTGCTTTCAAAATAAGAGTGTTTTACCAGTTGTATTTATATTCATTGAATTCCAGGGTTACATTTCAGAAACAGTAGGGTACTTGCTTTGATGCTGAGATTAGAAAAATGTCCACTCTTCTTTTTTCCAGCACTGAATTGAACATAAAATGCTTTCTGAAGATTCACTTGGGCTTTTTCAGTCAAATTTACTTAAGCATGCCTGTTCATTGTGGAGGTAAGAAAATGAAGAGAGGATGAAGTGTGCTGAGGATTGTTTTCTTCTGTGTCTGCAAAGCATTTTTTATCATTTTCCTTTGAAGTGTCTGAAAGTTATCTGGTGTTTGTATTAACTTTTTATATGAAAAGAGAAACTGATTTGTCTTTCTAGGGACCATTTTAAATTTCAGAGAATGTGAAGAGCAGGAATGAAATCCACCTGACTAAGCAAAGCACAGCAAAACAAATGCAGCCATTGGAAGGGTTTGTTTTAAATTCTGACTTCACTCTTGCAGTAGTGCTATCCAAATTCACCTCCTAAAAAAACGAACACTGCAGCTCCCACTCCAATGAGAGAAATTTCTCTATGCATTCCTTCTGACTTATAACAGGATTTCAGAGCAGCATCCGTGGGGTAAAATAAAACAAAATGCAGAAAATAGAAAGAGGCAAGTATAGCATCTTTCATGATGTCTAGTTAGGAACAGAAGGAATTTCACTACCTGTTCATGAGTTTTATGAAACTGCAGCAAGTTCTGCCTCAGTTTCTCTGGTTGATCCTGTAAGGGAACACAATGCTGATGTTAGTTTTGCTTTCAGTGAAAGTTAATCCCGCTCTTATTTCAGCCTTAACACAGGACACTCCAACAAGTTCATTATAGAATCTCTTAGATTTGTTTTGCCCTAAAAAATAGGGGAAAGATAATTGAGTGTACAGGATTTAGTCTTTGTAACTCAAATGTCACAGAAAGTCCCGACCTTCTGTGCTTGATTTCGTGATGATATATGACACATATGTCTGCCTAATTTAGTGCTTATTAAATGAATAATGCTAATGGTTAAGGAGTATGAAGCCTTAATTAGATTTTGCAAGCAGCTAAGTACTGTAGCAAAAAGCGCTTTATTCTCTATTTACTGCAAACATACCAGAATGTCACCAATATAATCTGAGAAGACTAAATCCAACACAGAACCTGCAACCTTTGTTAAAAACGAATGGGTTATGTGTCACTTTTAAAAATTGATTTTGATGTTATTCACAGGTGGAGATTTCTTTTTTATTTAGTCTTGAAAATGAATAATTATGGAAGACTTTACTTCCATAGTTCTTCCTTAGTTCTGTGAATATGTGAACTAAGAAGGACGGTCAGCAGTTTATTTAGAAACACTTCTGATATGAGCTTATCTATGTCTTTTAAAGGGGTTGCATTAGTTAACGTATTTACTTCAGAGTTAGAGTAGTTGGAGTGATGCAAGAAATACACTTGCAATTTATTCATAAATGACTGAGCATAGATTTACTTCTGCTCTTATCACCATAACTGTGGTGTCCCACAGCTGCAGGATCATGTCCAGGGAGGTCACAGCTGCTGGTGACCGCATGAGATTCAACGAGATGGGTCTGTGCTTGGTTAAACTCAGGAATCCATTTATTGCAGCAACACAGGAACCAACTCAGCTTAATCCAGAGACAGAGGACCCTCAACAGGAACAGGGTGATGGATTTTATAGAGGAAGGGTGGAGTTTTAATTTTCCTGGGCTTAGGGGACTCGTCTCCCAAGGCAAGGAAGAGTGAGCTCCACTCTTCCTGGGACTTAAAGCCACACTTCTTACTTTCTAAAAATCAAATCCCTGCCTCTTTGGGCAGGGGCAATCCTGCCCATATAACAGAATATATTTCCAAATATTTGTTGCCCAATATACACAGTATTCAAAACACGGTCTGTGATTCTGTAATATTGTTCAAATTTGTACCTGGAATGCTTTAATTATTCATTGTTCATTTGTTAGTCATAACTCATTATCTTTTGTTAAAGTTTCAATCAGCTAATCAAGAAGCAGAAAATATACTGTATGACCAACAACATCCCACTAGTAATGAATAGTCAAAATGAGCAGTTCCTGAACAGCAGAGTGACTAAGTATCATTCGGCTAAACCAGTTATCAAAGACATAAAATATTCTTTTATTGACACCAGTCAAGAGGGGTTTGTGAATGAGTCATGAACCAACAGCCAATTTAATTTGAATTTCCTAAAGCAGTAGTATATGACTGTTTTGACATAAAATACTAAGTTTAAGTGTCACAATTCTCTTTCTTTAAATAGTACTTCTGCATGCCTTATCATAATGAACTGGGCAATCTACAGTTGGCTGTAGAATTACCACTGTCTTTTGTGGAATAAGGATTAACACCTCTATGTGTTTTATTAAAACCACTTGCTAGTTAATGCTTCCTTGGCTTGTTTTCTCTGTAAGAAGCTGTAACTTCTTGTTTCCATGGTCTCGTCTTGGGTCTCCCTCACCATTTGGCATTTTCTTGTACTATTTTAGCAGAAACTCCATTTTGCTGATTGAATGATGACATTTCTGGGGCTGAGAATGTGACTCCATATCATAGTTTTAAACACATTTAAATTGACCATTTTTGTATAAATTCAAACTAAAGAATAAATTTTCTACTCTTTAACTATATTTCAGCACTCTATGCTTCAGCATTTTGAAAGACCTGCATTAAGATAGTTTCACAATATGCAGTATAGAATGCATTGATACGTTGAATGGATTATCTACTCCAAATAAGGCTCCAGTAAGTCATGACCAAATTATATACTGCATCTGTAAAGAAAGTGGTTAAATTTAAAGACATTCTTAAAAGACTGAACAAAATATAAAGATACAGGATTTACCTTGGAGCTCTCCAAGATCTTACCATCATCTCTGAATTATGTGATTTTTGGAGCCCCAGTTTGAATTAGATGCAATTCCATTAAATAGAAATGACAGTGGAAGATACAGTTTTAACCAGTTATATTTAATTATTTATATATAATTATATTTAATTATTTTCACAAGAAAGCTAATCATGATGCATTTTACAGTTCCTTTTCTAGCTACATTGACATGTTCTGAGATTCCTCTTCCAACTGATTAATCCAGAGATGATGTTTTGCATGAGCCAGGAGGTCTAGTTAACTCAGAATTGTTGAACAAGAAAAGCCAACAGCTTTCAGCATCACCTTAACAGATATTGCTATCATTTACTCAGAAAGGGAATTCTTATTTTTCAGTAACATCTGGAGATCTGTAGGTGTGAGAGGCCATAAACATAATCAAATCTAGGGCCAGAGGAGGAGAACACCTGCTGTTATCATTGTGTGATGTCTGCTGATATCCTGGTGAAACGCCTTTTGGTTTACATGTAAATGTGTGAACACCCAATAATTTATGAAACATATTTTTCAGAACAATACTGATATTTTTAAGTAGTTTTTTGAGCATCAAAGAACAAACTAAAAGCAGATTTTTTTTCAGCTATAAAACACATATTCTGCTTGCTACATTGCATTTACAATGTAGTAAGTGATTTTAAAGAAAAAACAAGGACAATAATACTAAGTGAAGCCTTACAAATGATAAACAATTCACCTGTTACCTAAATCTGAAGGAAAAAAATATCCTTAGCATGGATATACACTTGTCAGACCCAGTGAGAATAATTGGTCTAATGAACAGCTCTTTTCCATAGGGCTGAAAAAGATGTTGGTTCTGCAGCATAATTCTCCTCAATTTTCCCCCCTCTCTGAGCTCTACTGCCATCATACAGAGCTATTTGTTGGAGAAATTGCCAATTTTTCCCATTAAAGGAAACTGCTTATTGTTCTAGCTTTCCTAATTTCTTGTAGCAGATGATACCATGCATTTAAGAGAGCTCAGAGTGACCTTTCATGCATGATTTTGATGCTTTTTACTGAGAAATGCTTCATACACATACATCCTTTAAAGCAGAACAAATGTTCATATGTATACAAGAAAAAACTCTTACAAGCTACAACGTGTTGATGGTTTTCATTCTTTAATTCCTATGGCAATAGGTTTTGAAGATTATCTAAAAATGTCCTACTTCTGATATTTTGCATCTTTTGTTTTGCTAAGTGTTTTCATCCATGTTTTCGCATGAAAATAGTGTAACAAGACTGGAAAAAAGCCGTGAAATAGGATGAATTTTTTAACATAATATTAACAGCTTCTGCTACTTAATTGTTTAACAATGGAGAGGTGAATACAAAAAGCAAGAGAGGAAATGAAAGTACACAGTTTATGATGAGAAAATCCATGACTATTGGCTTGCAGAAGAAATAAGTACTTAATCGTCATATGTAGGAACACTTGTTCATTATATGCTAAAACATAAATTCTAAAGACGTATAAAAACTCTCTTTCAATTGTCTAGCCTCATATTTATGCTCCAGGCAAAATTTGGAATGCTATGACTACGTATGGCCTAACTATGCCTGAAGGGATAAACTCAGATGCTTAGAATAAGAATTTTCCCAATAAATAGTGAGTGGTACAACCTGGTGATTACAGAGCTTTTGCTATCTAACTCCAAATAAAAGAGAAACTCCTTTTAATCCAATGAAATGATTCCATTTTCACTCCATGTCACTGCAATGAGGCCATGGAAGTCTAAAAAGTCCTATTAAATATAAATAGGTCTATCTTGTCCTTAGTGCCATTCTTGTGATATTTATTTCTCTGTGCTTTCTGTTCACAAGTGAAGAGATCTCAGCTACTGAAGAGATTCTTGTTGCTGTTGCAATGGATTTGTTCTTTCTCTGTTTTATCTTGTATGGATACTGGAGTATACTGTGCTGAAGCATGGGTAGCTGTAGATCCAGAGCAGCAGACGGACACCATCCATAATTGATTGTCTTCTTTGCTGCATATACTGTAAATATTTGTTTGTGCCAGCTATGCCACATAGTATAAGACAGTGCCTTCAATAGCTGGGCATGTTCCAAAAGGCCGAGTCTGCTGCTTGACTTGTTCTGCATTTTTCCATGTTTCCCTAAAATGTATGGAAAATCACTCTGCATCCCAGTTTTAAGCCTCTTAGCAAGAGGACACATGCAAATGAACTGCAAAAGCATGTCTGGAGTATGACAGTCATTTCTTCATAAAAACATGAACAGCTTCCATTCATAAGTGAAGAAATACCTCATTTGTGCAGTAAAGAAAGACTGGCTTGAGGTCTGCTGTCAGTTCTAAAGCATACATTAAAGATTTGTCACTGTGGGATCTAACTGTTATCTCTGCAGAGATTTGCAGAAACTTGCATTGGTGAGACTGTGCAGAAGCCCCTGTGAATCTGAAGAAGTGTTAATAAAACAGCATGTAACAAGGAATATGTTTTGGTGTTAAGATTTCCAAACATTGGTAATAAGCAATAAGCCATCATTTATGGCTCAGAATTGGAGCCAGAGTCTTTTCCATTTGAATGTGACTTGTGACTTTATCCATTTGGAAGTGACTTCCCTGCCGATACATATGTATGTATATATAGAAGACTTTCAATTCTATTACCACAGTGCAAACTTTGAATCTAGGGTAGAACTGAGTTCACAAAAATGTATCCAGAAGCATATATACCTATAACTCATGTGGATATTGGCAGCAGTAGCAAAATTGTGTTTCGCAGTTTAGAAATCAGGACGTGTGTGTGTGTGTGTGTGTATACACACATAGAACTTTTGCAATTATGTTATAAAATATTTTTGATGCCATTAAAGAACAAGATAACATGAGGACTGTAGCTATCCTGGTAATGTTAACATCTACTCACTAGCTGGATTAATTAGTTAATTCCAAAATAATTTCATGTTTCCTAGCACTGATCAGAATTTTTAAAATTTTGTAGGAAAGCACATTGATACTGTGCATACTACACAGGCAGTTTGATTTTTCAGAACAACCAATGAAAGCCCATTTCAAAATCTTGGAGAATATGAGCAATTTGAATATCAGTGGTAACTGATTGCAGGGAATTCTGGCATCACTATATAAGAGTCATCTGAAGATTTACTGTATTATGTAGGACAGCATGAAACAGCAGTGTATATATAATTTCTGTTGTACATTGAGCTCACAGAATAGCTGCCACTAAATGCAGGTAAACAAAGTTTATCTATTTCTACTTTAGATCATTTGGAGTTCATTTATCAATCACTCTTAGGCCTGTGAAACTAAAGCTGTGGATTTATCCACTTATGTGCTGTGCAAATGAAATTACCCAGTATAATGATGTTAAGGACTATGGCTTTCACAATATGTGACATTTGCACATCTAACATTCTAGGTGGTGCATGGATCATTGAAAGTCGAGGTCAAAAATGGAGTGTCTAAAACAAAGCAAAACAAAACAAGGTATCTGTATCCACTCTCATTAACTGGGCATTGATATTTATTTTTCCTGGTCCCTCATATAGTGAAAGAGTTCATATATAGAGATGAATATTTATAATAATTTGTAATCATGGCTCTAATGAAAATTTCTGGAGTTATTTTATCCTTCTATTGACACTTTGGGAGTAAAATATGGATTTCTAACCATATACAGAACTTTCTGACATGGTTGTCAATGATAGACCAGACCTCTTAATATACAAAGGTTTTAGAACTTCAAATATATTTTCCATTTTGAAGTTGTGATGGCTAAGTACACCTGCTTCCTTAAAAAATTATCTGTTGGTTTGTAGTTTTCAATAGCTTAATCATCATTTGATTTTCTCCATTTGTATTGCAGGCAGTGCACCCGCTCTTCGTCTAAACTTGAGTGTTTCCTGTTTACACATCAGAAAATAAAGAAAGATTATAATATTTAGAAAACAAAGAAAAAATGAAAGCTGTGTTCAAATGCATTATTTATATAATTATCCTATAATTAAACTAATTACAGTTTGTGATGAAAACTAGTCTTTATTTTTTTTAAACATTTGCAGGTTTCTTGAAGGGTGCTTACTGATCATCACAGCAAAGTGACATGAAAAGTACTTGGAGATGTTCTTATTTCTGCAAAACATTTGAGCTGCATAAGACATGTTCTTCATGAAACAACTATGCATCTTTACAGTCCATTAATTGACAGGCCTGTATGAAAGGGAGTTAGACTGATATTCAAAGACACTTGTGAGCTTTTATAATCTTGGCTACAGCCACAGCTCTACTCTGCATATGAATTTTCTGAATAAGAGAGGATTTCTAACAAATAACATTGCAAACAGTAGAAAATGGTGTAAATTAAGAATTTCTCACCTTATGGCATTCGGGTTGCTTTTCTTTATAGCACCTGAAAGCTGGAAGCTTACAAAGTGAAAGCTCTGTGTCCATGAAGCTACCTGAACCTAGGATTAGAAGTTTTGAAAAAGACCCACTGACTGTTCAGAAATACTGATCTGAGACTCAGAGAACATGAGGCCATTACTTAGGAATGGAACAGTATTTCTACCTTTCATTGTTAGAAGTCTACCAGAGGCATTAAAATGAGGGAAAACAGGAGCAGGGAGCATCTCAGGGTACTTCCAGTACTGAGGGGTGCCTGCTCTGCAGCAGTCACTCAGTTGGCATCACATAGCCCCTTCCCCACAAGGCACACTCTACACAGACATTTTGGATTGCTGGGGGATGACTGGGGGTCCTACTCTTATATGAATGAGGATGGGGTTTTCCTATGGAGCTGTCCTGGACTTTTAGTTCTGGATTGATTTTTTTTTTCTTTTCACCTCACAAGCCATGTTTCACTCTTCACAGAATTACACAACAAAAATCGTTACGGCCACATTAATCATAGAAGCAATTCTCATACTTCAAATAACATATACATGGGACATATTCAGTAAGAAATGCTAGTCAGCTACAACATTTGCTTGATTACATTCATGTAAATATCGATATGTGCGTGATCAATATCTGCCAGAACTGTGGAAAATTAGGAAAACTATAACTCTCATATCATGACATTTTTTTTTATTGTACAACTAAAGGAAAGTGTATATTGACTTGATCTCCAGAGAAAAACATCTATTTATTATTTGAAATGAGCCATATCAAAGACAAGATTGATTTTTCTACAATTATAATAGTCAAAGTAGAACTTGTTTGAGAAATTTTTTCTTCTTTAAAAACAATCTTCAGCAAAATTCCATCTTTTATTTTTTCTCATCCAGCCTCATGAGCAGGGGCTAAACACAGTGAGCACATACAGGTGTTAAAATAAAGCTTACAAAAAATTTCTTCCATCCAATAACTCACTCTCATTTTGAGACTATTATGAGCTTAAGTTCCTTCCTGCTATCATCACAATCTCCATACATGAACACTTTCCCTGCAGGATGGAGACTCTCAACTAAGCACAATTCTAGGGTTCACAAAAACTGTGTTTCTCAGAGGGACATTTTGAAGCTCTTAAAAAAATAAAAAAGTCTTCCATCTGTCTAAACTGTACAATATTTACCTGAATAAATTTTTTATTTGAAGACCTATGAGTTCTAGACCTTGTTTTGGCCCTTTGGTCATGGCCTACAAGCAACTCCTGCTGTATCTTCCAGTTTGCAAAAAAGAGACTACTGTCTGTAAGCAGCCAGTGGTTCCCCACCCATCAGTCTGTACAGCATAGATAAACAGTTTGCTTTTAAGTTATGATGCCAACCTTGTTAGATGTAATACCCCAGAACAAATTACTTGGTAGTTCATGTTTGCACAGGAAACCAGATCCACATTAATTGAGTATAGTTGTTTTTATGCAACTATCAGGTGTCAAGATTTTTGGTGCAGCTTTCTGAGACTACTTGCTTAAGAATAAATTAAATAAAATAAGTGGTCTGCCTCTGCTGATTTTCTCAAAAAGTGTTGAGAGAAGTTAAGAGACTTGAAGGTACAGTGCTAAAAAGATCCTGGAGCTTAGGGTGAGTTCTTGAAAGACTTGGTGTACCTGCCCTACTAGTCAACTGTTCATAACACTTAGAAAAAAAATCCATTACCAAATAATTTTCAACTATTTATCAATAGTTTAAATAATATAGCAATAGCTGGGAGAATTCACAACAGGAAAAACTTCAGGGATTTTTGTACTCAATACTTCTACATATGAGAAGACTACTTTTGCTAAGCCTGTCTCTTCCTAAAAGTTCAGTCACCTTGGGCAGTCAGTTCAATTTATAACTAACCCTGCTCTTAAAATGTTTCCCTAGAATTTAAAATATATCTTCCTGACAAGATGGGCTTAACAAAAAAATCCATAAAATAAGTCGAAAAGTATTCTTCTAGCATTTCACAAATACATTTTTACCACCCTATTGGCACTTAATAACACTTAAAAAAATATTTCTTATATTCTTAAGTGTCACAGATTATTTTTGGGGCAGAATATA
>VWYI01012417.1:0-14522 GCA_013399455.1 Anthoscopus minutus | reverse complement strand
ACAAAGATATTAATAGATTCTTTCTTTCTTTTCTTTTTCTAAAGCCACACTCACTAACTGCTGTGTGAAATACCATAGTAACTTGTGAGAAACCAGAATGCAAGCTTGGGAAAGGTTTATATATATATACCTATGTGTTTTATTATTCTATTTCCATTTTATTTCTAAACTTTTTAAGGAACTGTGAAAAAGAAAAATGCTTCAATATCTGTTGTATTAGATTTAATTCAATACTGTGATGACACTTTAACATTCATTACCAAGAAATTGATCGTTTTTTAGCATACAGAGTGACAGTGTACGTCCAGAAGCATCCTCTCGCTTCATTTCCAGGGTAGCTTGTGTTTGATTTAAGTGACTTAAGACTCATACTTTCCACTCTTTTTAATTGCTATTTTTTCAAAACAGTTAATGAAGCACATCAAACATCTTTTAGGATGTTGTTAACTAAATTTCTGTAGCTACATCCAGTTTTCATCTAGTTATTGTGTTAATAAACTACTTTTAAATTGCGGATGACGTGCAATATTGAGTTTTTCAAAAGGCTTAATACCATCCTGTGTGTTTTGCAGACAATCCTGGGCTAGTGAGCCACGTCCCAGTTGGTGTTAAAATCCTGGATGTCAATGATAATCCTCCCGAGCTTGCCAGAGATTATGACGTAATTGTCTGTGAAAATACAAAGTCTGGTCAGGTAACTCTCACAGCTATATTTCTCCCAGTGATAAAGAACAATTACTTGTTGATTTCACATATGTCAGAAGTTTGGAACATGTCGTAATTCTTCGTGATTTCATTTTAGCATTTTGCATTTGATTGAAATTTTAATTGTTTTAGGCAAAAGGGAGAAAACAGTGTCATTTGTTCAATATCTCTTTCTTGTTACTGCCTTCTATAAAGCTATCTTCTATAAAGACAGGTAAAACATTAATCCTGTCAGATAAGGGATAGAATTTGACAAACCACTATTGTGAACAAAGTGAATGAAGCAGATTTAACATCTCTCATCCAAGTGCCAGATAGTAGCAGTATTTCAAACACAGCTCACTGAAATGGATATCGAGCATGGCTCACATCCTCACTCTTTGCTTGCTGGTTGCCCTTGTCTATACAGGGTCATTACACAGGAGATCTTGAATGGGTTTTTCACAACTATGAGCATGGGGAGGGCCAGAACTGCAACTGAATAGCTGAATCATATTCCAGCTACTGCTCTTCTGATTGATGCACATCATTGCAGGCCAGGGTTTGACAATTTTGCCAAGTGCTCTTGCTTTTCTGCATAGTTTGAGTTTTACCCACTCTGCTTGTTTTGCATTATTGTACAGGTTGTATGCTTCAATTATAAGTTAATATCTTTCCTAAGGAATATATTACTAGTAATAACATCATTTCATCAAATCCTTAAAAAGAGTGTACACAAGTATATAGTGACGTATTTCTATTTTTAAAGCTGAGACAAGAAAAATGCCATACATCATCTAACTGTAGCCTGATCAAAGTTATCTTGACTCCATCAGTAGCCAAAACTGGTACCTAAAGCACACTATAAGAACATCACAAGTGTGCATGATACTTACCACAAATATTTCCCTGGTATCAGATCATTCACGGGTCATTTCCTGATCTAAATGTGGTTTTTGTATTTTTTAATAATCCTTTAACAACCATCTCAGATGTCTAACTACTCCTACAACAGACAAATTTTTGGATCCGCTACCTCATACACCAAGAAATTTTGTAGTTTAATTGCATGCTTCAATAAGACCTAACTTTTTTTTAAAAAATATTTCCATACTGTCTTCAATCAATATTTACCAGTTCTCTTGGGAGAGAAGGAGGGAGTGTAGTTGATCTCTATCTATTATTGCTGCAACACGCATAAATTTCTAGCACATTGTCCCTTAGCTGTCTCTTGTTCAGACTGACTCAGTTCTACTTAACTGGGGCAATTGGTGATAAACCCCTTCCAGACTTTTGATAATTCATCTTTTCCTCCTTTAAACTTTCTCCAGTCCCTCCTACTTACCTAGAGATATAATCAAGATTCAAGATATGAGTATGCAGTGGTTTATAATTCTTAAAATAGCTTGTGCTTCATAGTATATGATGATCTCTTCTTCGATCTTTAGTACTTGCATGGTAATTTCTAAGAAGGACTCTGCTTTTTAACCACTAGTAAGTATGGAATGCAAAAAACTATGCCTGCCATAATGATGCCTGGAAGTGCAGGAACAGAGGCTAGATGGAGTTAAGGAGAATACAGGATATTTATTGAGGCCTTCAAAGGCCATACCCACACAGCACCAGTGTTACAAATCAGAACTCATTCTGGATGAATCCGAAATGGAGGCAAAGGGAGCGGGGTGCCTGTCCCAAGATCACACTCTTTTTTATATGTGTCGGTCCAGTTGCGTCAGGAGTCCCACTTGCCCGCCCTCTTCCTTCCATGTGGTTTTCACTTTGAGCCTGAAGTTTGGAAAAAGTGTCCTTGAGTCCCAATTCGAGCAGGATTGGTGTGTCTTCATCACCTTGTGAAAGGATCTTAGTAACCCTGAACAGAAGCCATGCACCAATGCAGAATAGAAAACCCAAAAGCCCAGAGATTATCATCATGTGTATGAAGTTAAGACTTTATGTATAATAAATTTCATTTGTCTTTGTATTGCCAGGCTACTGAGTAAAGGAAGATCTTTAATGTCAGGCCTTCCTCTTTTCTACTTTGAACAATTCAATATCATAAGTAGCTTTGGTGGGCTGATAATCATACTCTTTATGATGCGTTTATAATTACACTGATCAACAAGTGGTCCAGCAAAAGCAGAAAATCACTGTGGATTTCTCTCCTTGTGTAATATAAAATTTACAGAAAATATCCTATTTCCTGTCTCTAGAGAAACTATGTGTGCAAAGACCTTCCTTCTTATCTAATGCCTGTATAGTGTTCTTCAGTGCTCTTATTGAGATACTGGAAAATCCAAGTAGTATTGTCAACTGAATATCTCTTACTAAATTTTTTTTTAAGTAGCCAAAATAATGTTCTGAAAATCTCAAAGGCAAATATAGAAACATTAGAACTTGAAAAAAACAAATATAAGAAAAAAGTATCTTAAGCATTAGTTGCAACTGACTTCAACTTTTTTGATACTTGAAAAATTATATAATTTAACAATAAATGTTAAATTCTTATAACCAATAACAAGGTAAAGTATGCTGTGAAGCTATCTCAGAAATATTCTTTTCTGGAGCTGCTGGGGCTGTTGTTGCTGGTAAGTACGTAATATTTTGTAGAAAAGTTTTAATTCTCAAATAGTAATTTTACAAATGATAATTTATGAGCAAGATCTTTAAGAGATACAATAGTATTTTCTCAATATTTGGATCAGATTTTTTCCTGAGCTACTCTTGCACCCATCAATGACTCCTGACCATGGCAACACTGTAGCTTAATACCTGAGATTAGTGCCACCATGAGAGACTCTACAAGCTTAGTTTAATACCAAAGGCTGGACCAGCTTGATGTTGTATTCTTCAGCTAAGAAGGCTTATATTTGTTATGAATTATTGTCTATTTGTATTTCATTACAAGGTTTCAGAAAAATGGTAACACTAAACAAAAGCCAAAACAAAATGCTAAAGTACATGTGCTTTGTTCAGATATTACCATCTAGTCTAAGGAAAGAAAAAAGAAAATAGAGTTCAACAAATATTAGGGAAGGGCAAATAAATTGATTGCAGAAGGAGAATTCTATATGCTAAAAGGGTTCCCAGCTGGGTAATTCTGAATCACTGAAAAGACAGTATAACTTTGAGTTATCCACCATCCTGAGAGAATGTTTAATAAGATTTATGCCTATATAACAAATCTTGTACTGCTGGGGACATCTTCTTGACTTGGGCTTCCATGTTTCATTGTCCTGTAAGATTCATTATTTCTTTTGTCAGCACATCTATTATGAATATATCTCTATGTGTTAGATAAACTAACACAGTTACGACAATATAGTATATATAGAAATATATATAGTATATTTCAATGATAGTAGCTAGTCATTGAAAGTCTTTTAGTGGTTGCTTGTTTATTATCAGATGACCCTTCTGTGGAGTGAAATCACAGTATCATCTAATAGCAGAGTCTGTCTCCTGCTTTTTTCCCTTCACTGCTCTATTAAAAAAAAATACTTCAAGTGTTTTTAAGTTTAAATGACCAAACCTAAGGCATGTCAAAAATAAAATGCTTATGAGGAGATTATCATTTCCATGCTGAAGTGACAGCTTTAGTCACTTAATAATCATATCGTTGAGAAGATAGACAAAGTATCTGCAGCAGATTCCAACAGATTCCAAGTGAAGCCTGGTTGATATTACATATTAAAGTAGATGAAGTAGTTGTGATTTGATCTTAGATGACATTTAGACTTGGAAAATACCAGTTTCTTGACATACACTGATTTTGTGAATGACTGTGAAATTTAGCCAATGTAGGAAAATTACATTTTGCCATCTTCCAAAAAGGAAATCAATGTTAGCTGGCAATGAATGCCTCTGTTATGTGTTCGTCATGTGTATATTTGCTTGTTTATTGATTCAATTCTAAAATTATTCTGAGTAGAATTTAGCACCTGCTCTCTGTCCTCTTCAATTAGTTCTCCTCAGTTCTTGAAATTGTCTTTTCTAGTCATGTCTTGCCTTTAGAAAAATATCATGACCCTTCAGTTTCATCCTATCAATGTTGTCAGCTGGGCTTTATTAAAGCTGAGATTATGTGTCTATATTTTTATTTTAATCAGGCTTGGCAAGGTACATGTTAATGTCTGCTAATAGGCTATTAATAACTTGGCCAATTAATTAGAAAAGAGTTAATAGTACATATGGGTGTCAAGATGACACATACATTTTTTTCTCACTGCTGAATTAATGTCTGAGAAATATTTAAAAAACAGGTTTCTAAAAATGCTTTGACTTATCCTAGTAAACATACAATATTTATTTTCTATGTGTAAAAGCATAACTTTTATACCATGTGGTGCTATACTTTTAACATAAATTCCTGAATCCAAGGAATGTTTGAATTTACATGTGTTAAATCACAGAATATAGACAGTATATTTTAAGTTATAAAGTTAGTCTTAAAACCAAATCATTTTTACACTAGTCATGTGTCACCGAGGCCTTGATCAAAGGTGTTTTTGTTGCAGAATGGCATGCTTTTGAAGCAGCATTCTGTAAAATGTCACTAAATGTTTTATGTAGTATAGGGCAACAGGATGAAAATTTATCTACCATGCTGTCAAATAAAAGCTGAAGCTGTGAGGCAAATTGACTAATATTTCTCTGAGAAACAGCACTGATGATTTACAAAAAATATTTAATAAAATAATACTTTTTATAATGGTGTTACCTGAAGTTTTTATAGGTGTGTATGGTATTTAATGGCATTTTTAGTATTTGAATAGTAACACAAATGCATTATTTTGAATATATTCTTCTACTATCCCTTTTTTTGTCTTGCTGTGCCAAATGCCATTTAAACATTATGAACTAAATATATATAGTTAAGAAAATCCTTATTTCTGGTTTTATCTGGTACTTTCACTAACAGTTGTGCCACCTTTGCAAAATTCAGTAGCGAAAAATTAGCTTTTTCCAAAATTTTCAACCAGTATTGCCATGACTTTGGTAAAAGTGGTATGATTATAGATAGTTCAGATTTTTCATACTGATCTTACTCTGCTCCATTTCAGCAAAAAGTATTATTTCAAACTACTAAAAATAGTACTGGCAACCATCATAAGTACTGTTAATTGTCTCAGATGTGTAGAGTCAATGCAATGTACCTTACAGTATATTGTAAATGGAATAAGCAATATACCCTGTTGGGTTGTCATGGTTTAACTCCAGCTACAAACTCATCCCCACACAGCCACTTGCTCACTTTCCTACTAGTGAGATGCAGAAATGAATCAGGAAAGTAAAGCGAGAGAACTTGTGGGTTGAGATAAAGGCAGTATAATTGGTATAGCCAAAGCTGCACATGTAAGCAAATAAAAGCAAGGAAATCACCACTTCCCATGGGCAGGCAGGTGTTCATCTATCTAAGGGAGAGGTGTGCAACATCATGTGTAGCAACACTGACTTTGGAAGGTAAACACCATCATTCCAAATATCCCCTCCTTCCCTCTTCTTCCCCCAGCTTTATAAGGGAGCATGACATCATACAGCATGGAAATCCTGTTGGTCAGCTAGGGTCAACTGTCCTGGCTGTGTCACAAGTTTTCTTAAACCGCCACCCTCTCGCTGGCAGGGTGGTACAAGAAACAGAAAAGACCTTGACACTGTGCAAGCCCTGCTCAGCAATGACAGAAACATCTCTGTGTTACCAATACTTTCCAGAACAAATCAAAACCACATCTTTCGGGGGGATGCCCAGCACCTTGGGGTTCAGGTGCTCATCAAAGGACCAGGATTAACGAGAGAGAGGCTCATTTCTTCTTGTTCGGTCTCAGTTGTTTATTCTTATCTATGTTACATACACACAAATTACAAGGAGCTACGTATGTATCTATGTACATATCTAGCAAGAGGAGAAATGGTGCCCAGAGTCATCTCTCCTGCAACTTTTATATTATATGTCTGTTTGCCCAATAGTCATGCCGAGTAACTTGTTTCTCTTAATGACCCAATGACATGACACTTGGGAACTGGCATGTGGCCTCTACTATACAATCACTCCAGACTGCCCAAAATCCCCTAGAAGATGATGATGAAGGAGAAGGAAGGGATATAGGAAGAAGAAAAGGACACTGCCCTATATCCTCCATCTTGTATCTCACATACTAATATAACTAAAACTTCAAACTTTATTTCACCCTGTGACTTAACACAATTCTATCTAACTTACATACCTACACTATTATTCTCTCTAACTTTAGAAGCTTTTTCCACAGTTTTAAGCTAAACTCTGTGTTCTCCTGGGTGTCAGAGCCTGTCAGCACAGATAAAGAGATATTTTTTGTGCCTCTGACTCCAATACACAGCCTCCTACCAGTTACTGTGGAGGAAATTGACTCTATCCCAGCCCAAACCAGAACATGTTTAAAAAAATATATTTGTTTTGCTTCTCTTATGTGACTGGAGGTAGAGAACTCTGTGGTGTCCTTCAGTTTTAAAACAGACCAAGCCACTGGAGTCTGTACTGTTTTTTTCAGGTTCAGTCCAGGCAGACTATAGCTGAACACTGAACAGAAAAATTCTTATGAAAAGAGCACTTTCCCTCCCCTTTTATGTTTCCCTCAGGATATCTATCAGCTCTGTGCAGCAGTCTGTGTGGGTTTCACTGCCTAGATCACAGGAACAACTAAATTGGATTCCACTTTAGCCACTTGAGTTTCAAGACCAGCACAAAAATGAAAGCAGAGGTAGAAATACTGTTTGGTCCTACATTCCAAGAGCTTAGATCAATTTTAGTTGAAAGTAAATTTGAAAATCCACCAGGGCTTTCGAAGGCAATGGTCCTACCTTTCAAAAATATCTCTCTCAGACATGGTTCTGGCTACACGCAGTTCTGTTGCTTTTTGGGCAAACTAAACTAAAGCCAGGAGTGAGTGCTCTTCTTCCTGCTCTGTTCTCTGGCAATTTAAAACTAATTCTTAACAGGAACTTTTTAGCATTACTATGGTTAGAAGAAATATTTTAGTTTATTGTTTTTCCTTACCAATATTGAAGAACATTTAATTATTTGGACAGCAGGCAAATGACACTTCACATAAAACATCCTGATTCAACCTGTCTTTAGGCTCCATAAAAAAAGACATTTAGCTAAAACTGTTATTCAGGAAGTCAGCAGGATAAAATACTTCTATGGTGATAATCTCTATACCAGATTCTGACCAAAACAAAACATCATAACAAATACAGAAATTATAGATCCTTTAGATATTTTTACCTGGCTCTGAAATATGGCTCCTAAAGATTTCCTGCTTGAGAAATTAAGTTAATCACTCAGTCATTTCATCTGTTGAATTCAGCAGCAGTCAAGTAGAAAATTAATATAAGGTAAACTTGAGCATCCTGCTGAGGTCAGGTACTATATGGGTCAAGTTCAAATTTCAACACATTGATTATTAATTTTTATTTCAGGTAATTCAGACTATCACTGCTACTGACAAAGATAACTCTGCAAATGGCGCAAGATTCCATTTTTCTCTTGATGAAGGGCTTTCTCTGAATCCCAACTTTACTCTAAGGAACAATGAAGGTAAATCAAATACATAAATCTCAAAGAAATGGCTTGTTTTTGTCTGGGATGTCTCAATTGTACAAAACAATTTCCATGCATTTCCTGACAGAAATGGAAAACTGTAATATGTCATCACTGAGCTGTTGGATATCAAGGACATGTGTACACAATATAATGCAAACTATGAATAATCAGATATTGCATTTTGGATTTATATTCCACTTTATTTTAGTATTTATACTTCATACTTTCAGAAATGTTTTTGAAAAGGGCATTAATAAAAAATATGCTAACTTGACCTACTTTTAGGTGAATAGCACCAGTTGACTACTGTCAAGGTTATTGCCAATTATTGCTTACAGGAGAAAAAAATTAAGGGGCATAAAAACTGGAATTCATGCTTACTTTTACAGATATGATATCAAAAGCAGGCTCTTCTGTGGTTCCTGGATGATAGTCCATTACTTCATGTCATTCCTAAGAAAGTGTGCCTAAACATTCCCATGAGGAAAACCTAGCAGATAGGCCCGGAAGAAAAATAGTCCTCAGTTTCCCAAACAAGTGTTTCCGAACATTTCTTGAGTGAAAAAACTGTAAAACCTTTCCAAAACCCAAACCTAAATCAGCGTTTCTCTTGATCAACTATGATTTCGTGGTCTCCACTTTGCAACCTTATGAAAATAAGATTAAACTGTAAATATTTGTCTAAATTTTCCTATTGAGATTTTGTGTATGTGTGTATTGTGGGGTTTTATTTGTATGCCTGTGTGGATTGTGTGTGGGATTTGCTTTATTATGCGGTTATATATTTGTAGTACTTGTGTGGAATACATTTTGAGATCTTATAGATCACTAGTGCTCTGTAATGCATTAACTCCATCATTGGTATATTTGTAAGAGGGCATGAACTTCTAACAAACATTTGATGCAGCAATGTCATGTTTTGGATAGAAATATTCAACTTTGCATAGAAGCACTTGCTACTTTGTTTTTACTTCCCCAAGATCAGAACATAGACTTAGCAATCAAGAGAAAGTAATGTTTGTACTACCCTAGGCTGGATTTTACAGGGGGAAGTAGAGGAGGGAACTGAAAAAGATGTCTTTTAAGATAAAAGTCTATTGTGCATTATGTGTTTATTTCATCTAAGGAAGTAAAAAATTAAACACTTCCTACAGCATTTTGCATAAAAATTCTCACAAGTACAGAGACTCCAAAAATGCAACTTCCAAACTGGCCATATCATTAAAAAATGACTGCCTAATTCCAAATCATAACAAGAAATGTGTCTTAAAAGAAATGCATAGTTATGATTTTGCTTGGTACAAGGCACTTTGAGTCTGTTGTTTAAACATTGTCCTTTAATGGAACCTTTTGTTTCTGACACAATCTATACATAAATTATTAGTGAAACAGCTATGAAGTGCATGTACAACACCCTACTATCTACCATTTACGACTTTTATATTTCTCATCTGCTTCTATTCAGAAACAGATTTTCTGTTGCTTTCTATTCTAGGAAACAGCAGAAAGAAGGTGGGCAGAAAAGGCTTTTCTTATGTCTGCGAAAAGTTTGCACTTTTGAAAACCCATATTTTCGAGTATCAGGTATTAAAAATCATCAATGCTCTCAACAGAAGAGAGCTGCTGTTTTTACCTCTGGATTTCCAAATTCTATAGAGGCTGGAATTCTGGGAGGGTTTTATTTATTTGTTTGTTATGTTTTTGAAGAAAAAAATCTATGAAAACTGCCTTAAGAGACTTTTTATAATGTTTTGCAGAATGATAAAACCCAAATTCTTGATTTCACATAGAAGTTAGTCAGTAGTACCTGTATCTGTTTCTACAAAACTATATTTCTCTTGCAATCTTTTCCTTTTATTTCTTCAGGAAAAAGGTTCCATTTCATAAAAGTATCAGTAGACATTTTTCATAACCACAAACAAGAGAATTTTGTTCTTGGGCCCCAAATGGACTTTTGCATGAATCTAGCCCTATTCGTTTATTATCTGTACATTACATAGTAGTGCACTGGATGTTAAAATATTTATGCCCGTGTCTATGCACTTTGACTGAAATCTAGCACTTGTGCAAGCATAAGATTCTGTAGTTTGTTCCCGTGTACATGTATAGAGGACAGCAATGTATAATCCTAGTATGTGTGTGATTCAGCTCAATACTATTCTATGGCTTCAGCAAACTAAATAGTTATTAAAGCCTCAGTCCATATAATTGGTCATTTGACCAGTTAAACTGATCTCTTGGGCCTGAACTTGTGCATTTTCTAAATTAAAATCTCCACATATTAAATCTCCAGTTGTAGATTGTTCACCCTCATAATGCAGAGCTTAAAACTCTCAGTGAAATGTAGGTCAGGACAGAGTCACAGGGCTATACCAAATAAAACATCCAGCAAAATAAAGAGTTCCTCAGATCTCCTTCTGTATTCTGTAGTTTGTGCTACAGTCTTCATTTGAGAAAATAAAAAAGAAGGAAAATACAGATTATGATCATCTTCCTTTACTGTAGTCTTAAGATACAAGAGATTCTTTATTGCTATTTAAGTTTTAATACATACTTCAAAAGTACTGTTCAGAGAAAGTAAAGGCTTACAAGTATGAGCAAGAGGACAGACAGCAAAATGATGCAGTATCTGTACTCATATATGCAAGGCAGAATGAGAGTTGGAATAGAATTTCTTTGTTATACAAAGCAAACGCATTAATTTGAAATAATTTTCTGCAGCTTTAGAGAGCAAACCCAGTGAAGAAGCCTTTCTTTTTTGTTTGAGAATTGTACTTATGAAAGTCTTTTAATAAAAACAGGGTTGTTTACAATTTATTCTGCCTAGAAAATTGTTACAATTTCTATAAAAGCCTGGGAAGTCAAATGCTTCTTCCACTGTGCTTTTATATTGTACATCAGATTCTATGCAATTCATATCATTGTTGTCTGTGGTGTTCTCACTTTCTTTTTTAGGATATTGTCATAGATAATTTTGTAATCCTTTTTCTAATATCACAAACTTACACTTTTTGTCTAATCAGAAATATCTACTTTTGTAGATTCCACTAAAAATTCCCAGAACCATATGGGGCTAAAATAATCTTCTGTTGGGAAATCAGAATAAAGATGACATAAATGATTCCCAAAAGATCCATTTTTATGTATTGAGTTCTTGACTTGTACTATTTTTTTCTTTCCCTAAAAATAATATTTTTCCAGATGCTTAAAGAACTATAGACATATTTGTCAAAATTTTTAAGTTTGATGGAAAATACAATCAATTGTCATATTTCCAAGAATTAATATGCAGACACACTTATCTTTCAGAACTTACAGAATACTTTTCAAGAGAGGAAAAGAGACTGGATCCTCAGAGAACAGTTCACTTAGAACATTTAAGAAATTTCTACACTGTAAAGTACTGTTTTGCTGGTGGTGTTTTTTATCACAAGATATACAGTTTACCATGGATGCCTAGTGGTATTGTAAATTTCCTGGGCATGAAGAGTTTATGCAGATAACAGACACATTCACCCAACAGCACCAGTAACATCTGTGCATTCTCTTACTTCAACAAATTGAGATTGCTGACTTCTGATAGAAGACTAGGTTTAGCTTACTTTCAATGAAACACAGCTCCCTAGAGAATGCTTAGCACTTGTTCTCCTTTTATTTCTTCAGGACAAAGACTTCATATCACAAAAGTATTTGCAATTTATTTTTCCCCTCTGCTCATTTATCTCAAAGATCTGGCCCTTTGATTATTGCCCAGTGATGGAGAATATTCTGGAATTGGAATAAAGGTATGCCATTTTTCTCATTCTATAACTCTGGAGATTCTATTTTCTTAATTTTATGTCGGGAGATCCATTAACACCCACAGAAGTGGAGATGTGTTTTTCTGTAAAATCTAGAGCACAATGAGTTCAATGGCATCTGTATAAAATGAAATCTTTAATGTATTCATCCACCCATGCCTGTGATACATACTAACCTTTTTCCCTGTGTCACAGATCAAAAATAGCAAAAAAAAACCAGATCAGTTTTACTCATCATTGCTCATATTTAGAAAGAGAATAATTTCCAAAGAATAATTGATCCCATCCCAGTGTGTATTTCTTACATACATAACTTTCTGTTTATCACTCTGCCCCTCTTATTTCCTATCATATTGGACAATATGTCTATGAATTAACTTCAGAGCTTTCAAGTTGCATATGAGTATGCTAGACACCAGACTGTGTCTTAATTGTTCTAGAACTAAATTTAAAATTGTTGGATTGAAGCCCCTACTTTGCAACCCATCACAAGGGGAAAACACCCTCATAGTTCCCACTTTCATTTGCGTCACAGTCGTGCATGTTCTAGTTGTGTGGTACAGTGAGCTACTGCTGACCTTCTGTAAAATGTCATTCTCTAAAGAAGACAAGTTGTAACTGGAGAGAAATTATATCTGTAAGTGAGAAAGTGTAAAGTTTCACACATGGTGGCTGTAAGTACAGTCCACAGAAGTGCTGTTACTGTGGACTGAATGCCTGAGTAGGTATTATCACAGAATCAACATATGGAAGTTGAAAAGGAATTCTATCATGAATACATACAGAAAACCAGGACCAGCTACTGTAGAGGGAAGATATCTTCCCTCTTCAGGCCTCTGAGTGCCTCTGCACATCTTTGAATTTTTTTTATTTAGAAAAGTTGGCTCTAAGATGGATTGTAAAATTAGTTTAGTGCATAGTGTAGAGATTCTTGCATTTCTTTTCTGGACTGCAACTTGTTGGTAATTCACAAGCCAACCATAATCAAATAGCTATATTTCAAAATGTGTTCTATGTTACTTTTCGTTTTTGCCACCCACTGAACTAAAAACTTATAATGGCTTTTTACCCATTGGCAATAGCTTTGAAGGCAGCAAAAAAGAAAAAATATTTTCAAGAGTTATCAATAAAGAAATGAAACAGAAGTGGCTATCATGTAGTCCACATAAACAAATTAACAGCTTTAACTTTAGAAATTCAAGAAATGCAAATCATTCCAATATATCTTCTTTGGTTTCAATTAGTTTATGACTTCTCAGAAAATTTATAGTAGTTGAACTGCTGATACAAGCAGAACTGAAAATTGAAATATGCCTTAACATATAAACAGGATTTTACTCTTTTTTTTACTTCCATTTCTCTTGTCTCTGCTTTTAATGCATAATGTGCCAAAGGAATTCTCAAACTGTGAGTAATAAATGACCATGCTCCAATGTGCTCCAGCAATCACCTTCCATGGTGTTACCATTGTAGCACTGCTTCCTTGATTTTCCTAGGCCCTCCTTTCCTTATTTAGCTCAGAAGCTCAATGTAAAAAGGAAGAGTTGATGGAAAAAAGACTGTGATAAAAGCCTTGTATACTGTTGTAGTGGTTTAGATTTGCTAATTTGAATTTCTTGTACTAAATAATGTACTAAATAATGTGGTGGGTTTTAGAGATGGTTAAACTTACTACTGTACATACTTATTTCTTGTTGTGAGATAGGGATTAGGGGAAGGGTAAAACAGGTTTAAAATTTAAAGGACATGAAGAAAATTTTATTAACAGAATTAAAAGAATAGGAAAAATAAACATCAATATGAAACTTTCTGAACATTTTCCCTCCCCCTGCCTAACTTCTTTATTTTTTTAGGATGACAATGTAGAGACAAAGCTTGGAATTTTAAATCAGTTATTTCTTTTAAAATAGTCTTTTTTCAGTTTTTGTAGGACAAGAAGTTTTCTGTTGTCATGCTATGGAAACTATTCTATAAGAAAACAGTAGTCTTTTTTTTTTTTCAAACAGCAGCCGCTTGGTTTCAAGAATTTGCTGTTGTGAAGTTTATTTTTAGAGCCTTCTCACAGATGAACGAATGAGTTATGTTAACTTACGGGGTATTATTTTTAAGGATGAGCTGTTCTAAAGGCAAAAGATATCTTCATTTATCTCTGTAATTATTTTTGTCTCTGGGAACAGAGGTCTCCTTCTTCTCTCCCTGGGAGAACAGGGTCTTCATCGTTCTCATTTCTTTTGTTCTGTTTAAGCTTCTCATGAGATCACAGCTTCTTTAACATTTCCTTTGTATAATTAGGTTGTATTAGGTAGTTTGAATATTTTATTCCTCTATACTTTTTCATAAATTAAAGGGAATATTGTAGTATATTAGAGTCAATTATTTCTATGGCTTTACTAAAAGAACTTTCAGCCTATTGGGGTGCTTTACTCTCTCTGGGGGTTTCTGCCCCGGTACCTGGCTTC
>VWYI01012412.1:396-14624 GCA_013399455.1 Anthoscopus minutus | reverse complement strand
ATTGATGACATCATTGTGTGGGGGAGCACGGAAATGGAAGTGTTTGAGAAAGGAGATTCCAAATTCTGCTGGAAGCTGGCTTCACTATCAAGAACAAAATCAAAGGACCTGCCTGAGCAATCCAGTTCCTGGGGGTAAAGTGGCAAGATGGATGGCGTCAGATTCCCACTGAGGTCATCAACAGGATGATGGCAATGTCTCCACCAGCCAACAAGAAGGAAACACAAGCTTTCCTACGCACTGTTGGTTTTTGGAGAACGCATATTCCTGAGTATAGTCAGATTGTGAGCCCTCTCTACCTGGTCACCTGCAGGAAGAATAATTTCCACTGGGGCCCTGAACAGCAACAAGCCTTTGCCCAGATCAAGCAGGATATCGCTCATGCGGTAGCCCTTGGCCCAGTCAGGATGGGACCAGAGGTAAAAAATGTGCTCTACTCTGCTGCCAGGAATAATGGCTCCAGGAATCCTGGAGTCTTTGTCAGAAAGTGCCTGGGGAGACTCAAGGCTGACCACTGGGGTTCTGGAGCCACAGCTACAGAAAGTCTGAAGCCAACCACACTTCCACAGAGAAAGAAGTCTTGGCTGTCTATGAAGGTGATTGGCACAAAAGCACAGCTCCACCTGGAGGACTACCAACTACCCCCATCTCTGGAAGCAGGGGCCCTCTCTCCATTTGGGTCTTCCTTTAGATCATTGCTCTTCTCTGGCATCCGCCTGCTCGGCTGAGACAGGAAGGGTGGAGGAGAGGCTTTGCTTCACAAACCCCTCTGTGGGCAGTCAGTCCCAGTGTACCTTGGGGTCTCTGAGGAAACACCTCACTGGAACAGCAGGGATGAGCAGAAAATCCCAGGCCTGTGGATGAGATGCATTAGAAGCTCCGCAGTGAAAGTCACAAGCCCATGGACAAGGTATATCAGAAGCTCTGCAGCTGGCACTGCAGCACATCATGACAGGACAGGGGGTGTGAGGCCCACAAATGAAGAAGAAAAAAACAGCAGCTCCATCTGGCAAAATCCTCTTCCCCAGCAGAAACAGCTCTCAGACTGTGTCTTATTCTCCAGCCAAAGAAACCAGCTAGCCTGCAGCTGCCCCTGCCCTCCCTTTTACCTGCCTCCCGCTTCCCCCCTGGGCCCAGCTGAACTCTGTCTTTCTTAAGCATCCAATAAGTAGCAGCCATCAGGTTTCCCCTCAGGTAATGGGTAAAAATTCCATTAGTGAGAAGGAACAAAAGGAAGGCCACCTAACCCCCAACAAAACCTCACCCTCACCTGAGGAGACATGTTTCTCTCCTAGCATCATATGTAAGCCTATATTTAAAAGCCATCATGGCCTTAAGTATAAAAAAATACATATCTAAATAATTTAGGGAAGCTATTTCCAAGTTGTAAAATATTCAAGTGTTCTAGGCAAACTTTAGTATCCTGTAGCAGTTGATGGTGTTTTAATGTGACGGAACATGAGCGAAATGATGTAGTGCCACTGTAAGTGCACACACTATAACTGACCTATATGACCATCCTAAAACCAATACAGTTCTCCATTTTACAATCTGATTTATTCAATTTCTTTGCAGCAGGTGCAAAGTGAAAAGATGTAGCAGATGGCATTGATCTGTTCTTTATCATACAATGCTTTAAAGAAAACAGCCCCTGAAAATTGGTGGTGGCTACTACTTTAAATTGTGTGACTGCTCTGTAAAACACTACCTCATTGTTTCCAGAAAAGCTGTATAATGAAACTGAAAATTTGAAGTTCAAGGACTGTAAACCTGGAAAATGCCATTGTAGGAGATGAATTGTAATTAGAGTTTTAAACTCTGAGCTAATTATGTATAAGAAAGTAATTTTTTCTCCAGTAAAACTTTTTACTTTAACACCTTAATGGAATTGTTATAAACATGAAGAGTATGAATCAGGAAGGTAGAACTATTTGTGCTTTGTTCATAAAATATGCTCCTGTGTATAAAAACAGTGCAAGCTGTCACATGGCAAATGCTGCCATTTGTCTCCTTAGCACCGGGCTAATGATCCATGACTCAGAAATATCTGAGCTGAGTGATAACTGTACAGTGAAATAATTGGGCATTGTGGCGCAGATTTTACACCAAGGGCTTCAGTGATGTTTTTAGCTACTTTGCTATCGAAGACTAACATTGACAGGGCTTTCCTGTCCAAATAAATTTGTCTGGGTGACAGAAACAATTTACAAAGCTCTAAATGTGGTTTTTTTGCCTGTTTTGCAAGATCTATCTGAGGAATATCCAACAAAAATAGCATTCTGGAAGGTATCATTATGAATGTGTCTGATTTAAACCTGCCTATAAAACTCCATGATCCAGAGAGGGGTTTTATCCATACTATTCTGTCAGGCATTAAAAGGTAATCAGATATGACTCATCATGATTTCAAGATGCCTCTGATACCATGTTTACTTAGCTTTCTACCTAAGTTCTTGCCGTCTCTCAGACGCTAACAAAGTTTGTAAGTAAATAGCTAATTTCAGAAGGGAAGACTGCCAGAGGATATGACTCTGGTAGAATAGGTTTCAGTGCATGAATATTCTTGTTGATCAAATGATTTTTTGAAAAAGAAAGAAAAATCCAAAAGAGCCACACCTAGAACAAAAAAAGTGCCCTTAAGTCCAACCCAGGCTTGTCTGTGTTTTTCTAGAATTTAAGAGTATAAACAGTATTTTGCAGCAGATTGTGAAATAGGCTCTTTAAAATGATAATCCCATGACAATCCAGCATCTCATCCAAGACAGCACTGCCAAGCTGCTTGTTCTTGAAGACAGCAATTACAAGCAGCATGTTTAAATATGCCAAGCAACAAGCTTGACCCTTTCAGCCACAATGATTCTATTTTCTCCTGAGATAATGCTGACAAGTGATTGAGTAACAGAGGCCAGAAGAGAGAATCAATTCTGTGTTAATGAGCATGCAAGGCTATCAGGGAAGCAAGTAGCAAACAATTGGTTAGATTAAAGAGACTATTAATCTACTCATAGTGAAAGGAAAGAGTGATGCTAACCCTGTGAAATGCATTGCACAAGTTAATTTTTTAATGCAAGTGTTCTTGTTTTCTATGTCTTAACCAATTTTGCCCTTGAAAGTTATGGTGTCCCTGAGTTATTCAATCACATTTGTCTTCCACACATACCTTGGCTTCTGCAGTCCCATAACATAATCTTTTATTGTGTGGACCAGTACGGATGGACAAGGTGATATTACTGTCAAGTTAGTTCATAAGTTAATAGCTTGGTTGAGAAACATCCCCTTCCAATAATAAGGTTAGATTAGACCCCTTTGACCAGATTCATTTGGACTACAGCTATCTTAGACATTCACTCTTCCCTCGACAGTGGGAGGGAGATCTAGATGTTGTAGACTGACATTTAGAAGTTGTGGGATAACTGAGCTTTTTTCTTGCTTTATTGTAAAATAAAGTGTGTATTAATCTTGTTTGCAATTCCGGTTTGTATACTTTTAGTATTCTCAGAAGCAATTATATTTTTCCGTCATGACCATGCAGAGATACAGATAGTGTTTCTATCACTCCCTGGGTGAAGAGTACCTGTAGATTAGGCACATTGAGGGAATGGAGCTCTCTGCACGGGATTGTTTCTTGATGTTTTCTGATGGTGTTTGCATGACACTAGTAGAAAACAAGAAACTACAAAGAGGGATTCAGTGCATAAATTACAGTTCTTTACAGTTCTTGTTTCATTTGCTGTACCAATCCCCACTCTAAACCTGGCCTGCATATTTTTTTGGCAGTGTTCTGTTTCTAAAAATAATCATAGCACCTGTCTCTTAACTGCTGGCACTGCACTCTTACAGTTCACCTGCTTGAGTGACTCATGGTTTCCTTGTAAGGTGAAGAACTGTTCTCACTAATCATTAATTAGATCATCTTTTATCTATGATGAACTCTTATCACCTTGGACTAAAGGGACAATGACTTGATTTAAGATCCAGAAACAGCTTTACAGGTTTTGTGTAGTCTGGTGCTGTGCGGATAACTTAAAAGTGCAGCCTATGAATGCCAAATAACCAACTGTTACTATCTCTCATAAACTGGCATCATTTGTTTTGCAAACATACCCTATTGTCTTTTAAATACATATTCATACTAACCAAAGTTGCAATTACCACTGTTTCTCTGGCTTGCAGCCTCAAACATGACTTTAGGACATAGTCTTGTACAAAAAGGTCAGGGATAATGTTTCAGAGAGTGCAAGGATAGCTTGACCATAATTCAGTTTTCTCCACATGTTCTTTGTTCCCTTGCTATCAGTCCAGTTATTTTCAGCTGTTAAGCAAAATTATGCATTTAAAAGTTGTTTCATGTACTTGATTTCTTTGTTTTGTTATTCTAAAACTTCTAGATGTATGGAACTATAGGGAGACAACTTGTGAGTTGCTAAGATCATTACAGAAGTTTAGAGAATTCTAGAAGAATTAATTTACTTGGAACTGTTTTGCTCAATGTTCAAAGCACAGATGGGAGACCTGACTGAATTTTACTACTCTACCCTACCTTGCAGCAGCGTGGTCAGTATTCTCCCCTGGTGTGTATGACAGGCAGAAGAGGTTCTCTGCCTGTGTTTTTCAGAGTCCCAATGCTTATATAATATTCTATTTTAAAAGAGCTATAAAGATAGAGAAACAATTAGAACAAAAATCCTGTTTAAATAAAGAACATAAATGGCACAAAGAGAAACCTTAGATGCTCTTCATCTCCAGTTTGAGGTCAGTTGCTATGAAATACATTCTTCTTCCTACTGCTTCCTTTTCTTTGCCTTCAGTTAGGTCAATAAACACTTGAGACCCAATTCTGACAATTTTCAGGCAAAAATCATCTGGACCTCTCCAACATTGTGCACTTTATCATAAATGTTACTCTGGAGGCTTATTTAATCCCTTACCAAGACCTATGGACCAAATATAATAAATTCAGTGTTACAGCTTTTCCTCTACTGAATCAGAAACCTTTCCTCTATGCTGCTGATGTAGCCGTTTTCTAAATTTATCTAGGGTGATTTGAATAACTGAGTAAGTCCACCTAAAAATATCTCCTGGTCCTAGTTTCTAAGCTACTACTTAGTAGGTCTGTATATAAATTAATTTCATTATTTTGAGGGAGCAAAGAGATTAAGAGAAATGGAGCAGCTCGAAAACAGGACGTGGGACAACAAGTAATGGAGAGAAAAGAGCTCTAGAAATAACTTTTAAACTACTGTGCTGTAATTATTGGTTTGTACATTACTCTCAGCCACTGTCCTTTAAAGTAATAGGAAACCCTGTTTAATGTTTGCATGGATGTAGCAGTCTTATTGCAGACTCTAGTATTGACTGTTACTGTGTGAATTAGTTTTGAAGCAGATTATGGTGCTTTGAGACCTCTAGTATGTGGATAGGATCTAAGGTAATTTTCTGTAATATAAGAGTATTTACCAGATTTTACATTTCATTACTTTGGCTGAAACAGAAGAAAATAGTTCATGTTTTGGAAATCTATCTTTTAAATTTAAAGTTAATTAATTATAATAATTTATATCTCATAATATATCAATACAGGTGGTCTGTTGGGACGGTTTGTTTGGCTTTTTCCTTAAAAAAAGTGACAGTGCAAGTTGCCTAGAAATAATAAGCTTGAGCTGGTGGGAGTTTTTATTTTCCCAGTATTCCAGTGAGTGGAATTGTCCCAGCTGAGTGACCACATACCCCAGCCTCTTACTGCTCTGGGCTGGCAAAGAGGGTCTTCTCAGCTGAGCTTCTCTGAAATTCAGACCTTTCTCTTCTGTTGGTTTTATGTGAGACCTGAAACTGTTTCCCAAAACAAACCCTTATTCTTTTTCTTCAGAAGTAATATTATGATCAGTAATCCAATGACAGTGAAGACAGTCCCAGTGCTTGTTCTGTCACAGCCAGCAATGCCATCAAAGCCAGGGGCAATGAAAATGGACTGGAACAGGTGGTTCTGCCTGTTTAAAGTCCAGCAGGAGTATTTCAAAAGTCGAGTGTCAAAGGAACATAAGTCAAAAAGTTCTGAACTTCTGTCACATCCCCTGAATTTCTTTAACCAACACCAAGCAAGGCACAGGGCATGGCTCTTCACCAGGTTGAAAGGAATATCCTTTAGCAAAGGGGCTGTTTTGTCATGATCTTCATTAGAGTATGTAGTTTTTCGCATTTTACTGCATTTATTTGTTTAGCATAAATCATTGTAGTTTGTTAATATTTCTCTATTGTGCCACACACATCTGAAAATCAAAAAATAATCCTTTTTAGATGCCTGACCCTAACCCTAACTGTTTCCTTCAGAATATTGTCTTCAAATGTGAAACAATCCTCAAGTCTCTCTTGCTTTCATGTTCTTTAATGAAAGCTTAATTTCAATGAGAGGTATATTCTGATTGCAAGTATACAGTAAGTTCTGAAAACTCATTTTCCAGCAGCTTTTTAATCAACTTCTAGGGGGATATTGCTTTCAGGAATTAGGCTGATTTAACTGCGTTAGTAAAACTTTGTTTATAATTCCTAAATAGGTGATGGTCACTCAAATCACTTGCAGAAGTGTTTTCTGTGTTGTAGGCAATAGAATGGAGTGCAGACAGACCCATTTGGCCAATTGTAAAATGAAAATGCATTAGTGTTATTTTTTTATAAATAAACAGAATTTGTGGGCTGAGGAGCATAGAGTTAGCATTGATGTTATTTGATTTAAGTAATTAATTTTTTTTTAAATCAGTAAATACACCTTGCTTTGTCACACTGGAAAAAAACTAGGAAACGTGGAAGATCTGTGCAAAATAATTGCAAAGAAAGGGTGAAAATGCTTCAAGCTGTTCAGGAGCTGGTTTTTAGTGCACTTTGAGATGCTGTATGAATAATGGGATTGGTTTAGGCCTTAGTTTTGAGACAACAGTGGAGTCCATGCTGTGTTTATTGCCACATTATAGTAATCAAAGCACAATTACACAGGCTGAGAGGAGCAGAAGATCCCACTGCCTACTGAATAGAGCCAAATCCTGGGAGCATACGAAAGGGATTGCCCAGAAATGTCTGAGGTGAGCAGATGTGTAGACATGATATGCATGTATTCGATCTAGGACCTCGGCATCCTAGGAAAATGCAACGAAATATTTCTATGATAGGAGTGAAGAATTATTAGGAATAAAAGGATCACTTTAATTTCCCTTGTGTATCAAATTTCTCAGTTAAAAATAACTGCCTTTCAGATAATATGTTCCATCTGAGAAGAGCTTCAGGACTGACAAAACTTCTGAATAATGCTGTCTAAGGTGAAATCTCTCTTTCCTTGTGTTCTGCCAAGACAATAATGTTCTGTATTGTCACTGGTTTAATTTAAAAAAAAAAAACCACACAACTAAAACAGTGCCCAAATACTCTATTCCCTGAACACAGAAGCAAGTTAAAAATACCTTATATCTTGTTACCAGTTAGAAAATATCACATAATAATATAATTTCTCTATTATTGCCAAAATATTAAATGACAGTTAAAAAACCAAACCAAACCAAACGAAACAACATGCAAATCAGTTCTGTAGGACTGTTTTTCCTTGATAAGCAAACAGGATTTTACTGTAAGTTTCTCAATACCAAATCCTTATTCATTATACTTTCCATGTTAGGGATAAAAAAGGAGAAATTAATCCTATTTGTATTCACAATATAAATTCTAGTACATAATTAGTAAAGTTCAGTAATGTTGATTATCTTAAATAGATGTCAAGGAACAGAGTATGTAGTCATCTAAATCTCTGATGCCAAATTCTGCGGTTGTTTTTCACATTTTTCCAGGCAATGTGGTTGTATGTAACCTGTTCAAAATGGGAAACATTGTCAGCAGATACTTGGATGAGAAGTTATGCAGCATAAGGACATTATTTCAACAGTATTAGAACATAAATACTTATTTTACTCTGTCTTGGATTTATCCAGCTCCTCAGAAAATAAAAAGTTTTTGCAGGAAGCAGCAGGGACATAATTTCTTGGGCCACACTGGATGACAGGGTCTATTATCCCTGCTCTTAATGGTTCAAGAAAAGGATGAAACAGCAGAGAAAAGGAAGATAAAAACATACAACAAAAAATCAGTTTATTGACCTGGGTTTGTTTTTATTTGTTAGGGATTTTTGACTTGGAAAACATTTATTTAATTATGATTTCTGGATTGGTTTGTCTTGACTTCTATTAAGGGATTCTCAAATTCTAACGATTTTTTTAGGTGCTCTTTGTTCTGTCATCCACATTGGTTCTTCCCTTCCAGGCCTCTCTAGAGTACCTAATTTAGGTTCAGGATGTACAGAGATATTGTGCAGATGAGCAGAAGTAGGAAATGCTCAACAAAAAGCAGAATTGCTTCTGTGTTTTAGCCAATGGCAGCAAAACCAATAGCTCCTTAGTAAGGCAGGGAGACCTCACAGCAGCAAAAAAGAGAGAAGTAAATTTGATTGTGGTGGACATGCTCCCTTCCACATTTTGAGATTAATGTCTGACATTTCATCATTTCAATTAGGTTGCATCTCATGATTCTGTATCCTTGCACAGGCACAGAGATGTCATCAGAAGATTCTCATTTTTATTTGTTTCTATATGAGGGTGTCTCACCAAGATCTGGTGGTGGAATACAGGATGTTTCACATGTGATTTTATGGAGCTTTGTTTTAATTATGGCACATAAAAACTTTTACTTTGTAATGTTACAGAGATTAATTTCAAAAGGAGGTGGTGAAAGATAAAAGGGTGGGCTAATTTCAGTTGAATAGAATATTTTTCCAGTATAGAAAAGAGATATATGAATTAGGCCAAATTATGTTTACTATTAAAATAGCATTTTTTTCAGTTTTTATCCTTATTGCTGATATGTTACACATCTCTCAGTAGTATCTCTACATATGGAAAGATTAATATAAGGGGAATCTTGAAAAGGAAGGAGATGTCCTTCATAGATGTCATAAATGTATTTCTAATGAAGCTTCCAGTCTTTCTGGGGACAAAAAATTGTTTGAGGAGTGAGGAGAAAGGAGAAATTGGTAGCATTCAAAATTTTATTCCTTAAAACATATGCTCAGGCCTCTGTAAGCAGCACATTCAGCTGGAGAGTCAGGCATTTCACAGTGCTTGATTGCTTTTGCAAGTCTTGAGCCAAATCAAACTAGGCAGTTATGCACGGACAACACATTAGTCAGGGAAAGCCTGAATTTTTATTGTGTACATTTCAAACAAAGCAAATAAATCTGCTCATGATTTCATGCTAATAAAAATAATCTATGCTGTGGAATGTCTGCATTTTGAATTTTTGTGATTTGGTTTTCTTTTTAAGGTATCTAGCTAATGATTTTGGTAATTCATGCCAATGAGAGTAACTTTTTTCTGAAAGTTTTGAAATCATGAAACAGTAGATATTATGTGGTATCTGCTTTGAAATTTTAATATATTATTCTGTACTACAGTGCACTCTGTTTTTGTTTATAGTATTTGATTATCATGTCAATTTACATCTAGGGTAGAAGAAATTGGCTGGGTATCAAGCAATAAATTTTAATAGGTTCACCATCTGCATCATTTGGTATAGCATTCAGTGATTTTTGTCCTTATGTGGCAAACAAGTTACCATTCTTTAGGCACTGCTGATCTTCAGCTCTGCATGACTGACCTAACTGCATGTTTCTCAGTCCCTGATGTCTGCTCCACAGATTATAACAACCTCTCAGAAGCAGATATGACATGAAATACCAAAATGGCACAGGTATATTCTGCAAGTGCTACCATTTCCAAAATCTTTTCTGTGTTCAGAAGTGGTAGAAAAGAACATATATCAAGAACCAGATCACCATTTACTAGTGGTGTTTAGGGCTTTGCACAGACTGAAAAATGGAGAGAGATGATACAAATTGTATAACATGATCAATAAACCTAAGAAAATTGATTGGATTTTAGTGCCCGTGTCAGATTGTCTCTCACTTTAAGTCTAGGAACAGGCACAGTTTGTGAGAGTTGAGCAAAAGGCATTCATTGGCAGTGAAGTGTGGTCTGAAATTCCTGATACCTTGTGAGGTGCTGGACACCAAACTAGGGTTTGAGAGCAGCCATGGCAGGCTATATCAGCACTGTCTTATAACAGGGATCTCAGGAATCTCCCTGTGCATGGAGTTTTCTTCTGTTCTGCGCCACTGCTGATCACTTGGTCCTGCTTGTAGGCCCTCGGGGGTCCTTGCAGGATATTGAAGCCAACAAACTGAAATAAGGGAACAGTCAGCATCTCTTGGAAATGTATATTCAAATTGTACCTATCTACTGCCCATAGCCAGGAGTCATCTTGCAGCTTTCATTTGTTTCCTGTCAGAGTGGTAGTACATAGGCTCCTGGAGAAAAAAAATCATTCAACAGCCTGAATTGTGTATCTGTTTATCCAGACTGATGTAACTCATTTCGTTTAGATAACCTAGCACTGAAAAGACAAAAGCTATATGTTTGCAAGGCCTACAGTTATCTGCAGTGCTTTTCTTTGTTCTTAAATAGATATTATAAATTCCAACTGAGATGCAGTGAAAGGATTAGGTTTTGATCTCATAGCAATGAAAGCAGTCAAGTGCAAAGAACTTCACATGATTAATGCTGTTGCATAATTTCTTCATGTTAATGGAGAATAATAATAACATAACTCATTCTCCTGAGAAAGGTTTTTGAATTGCGTAGACATACACAACATCAAAGGAATCTGCTACAGGTTGATATTATTAACTATGATCAGTGTTATTTGTTTCAAGCAGGCATGTAAAGAAGTGAGTTCTAATATTTTTTCATTTAGATGAGAAATAAACCTTTATTAAACTTTTTTTTTAATACATAATCTGATATTTTATAAAGAGATGAATTCTGCCAGTAGCTTACACCTAGAAGTTTTCATAAGGTCTAGAGCTCTTGTAGATTCTTCATGTAATAAATATATTCTACTGTCATCACACCACCTTGGTTGAAAGTTCTTGATAATTAAAAAGTTGAGTGAGCCTGGTCCTATTAATGCCAAAAATCTAGCAAAGGGATTGAATATTTTGCTAGATTTGAAGCTTCTAGTTTTTCCTTTTCTCCCCTACTTTTTCATACACTGTCCAAAAGCAGTATTAGGAAGTAATTACTGTCATTTGCTGTGAGAGGCAGGAAAGGGGAGCAGATAAAATCAAGCATGGACATGGCAACAATTTGTTCTCATTATGCTGATGACTGCAATTCAGTTTCTGTTGCATATTCCCCTTTCTTTTTCTTTAACTCTTTTAGTTCAGTTTTGAAATAAGATTATGGGAGAAATATATTTTTTAAATTGTGGGGTTTTTTATCACACCATGTTTTGGATTAAGTCTTTTTCATATGGCTACTGAAGATGATTTGGAGAATCTTATGCAAGCTGCTAAATTGTAAATATTTTTTTAAACACTATGTGTACTGTGGAACCTTGTAGAAGAACCAGCTATTCTCTTTCTGCCCACTCTGCTAGGTAAAGAAAACGAAAAACCTGTCTGAGCCTTCAAATGCTTAATAAAAATTCTTCATGAGTAGGATATAAACATGTTTCATATATAAACTGAATAATTTAATCACACTAGCAAGGACATAATCATGATACTTTCTTAGTTGAGAGTATATGAGAGAGGCCTTGGATAAGAGCTGCCTCTGAAATGCTATATATCCATGATGCCTTTAGAAACAGGAAAATTATAGTTAGCACTCTAAAAATGGCTCAGTTTTGTCAGAGGGAAACTTCTTTCCATGATTGTTACTTACATTAACTGGACAAATGGTGCTAATGAGTTATGGCTTCTGGATTCCACACAAAATATTCCATCTTAGACACCTGCCCAGTGCTGACTCTTACCTTTTTTTAACTTTGAAAAACAAATTGCTGCTGCTGGCACTGTTTCCCTGGGGCTAGGTTCCTACATTTAAATTACTAACTTGCCTAACTCTTGATGGCAGATACTTGCAAGCAGTTAATATTAGCAGTTCAGTTGCTGAGTACCCTTCTAATAACATTATTTTTACAGAGATTGGAAAATTCATCAATTGATGCAATGTAAAGAAGATCTAGTCAGTATGTTCTCCAAAATTAATGTTTTTCCATTATCAGAATGGAATTATTGCTTAGATCATTAAAATCTACCCCATACAATGATATGGACATTGTAAGACAATGGCAATCTTTGTGAATTTATGTGCTTCACCTAATTTGAGAACATTTTACATGAATATTTCACATATCCATGTTTCCTCCTATCTGAGGTGTATTTTTAAATATATATATATAAGGAATTTTTATTTTTTTGCTTCAAGCGAGCTGACACAAAATTGGAGAAGATGATAATCTCTCATTTCTGTAGAGGATATTCTCATTCTTTACAATTATTCACAAACTTCAACTTTCAAGAATCCCATGGAGTAAGCAAAACAATATAAAATTTGATAGAATGACCATTGCAAGAGTGTTGTAACATCCACTTCAGTGTGCTTTTTTTCTGTGTCTGTGTTCTATGTCACAAACGTGTTTTTCCTTGGACCAAAAGTCTCCATAAAAATAAAACTGCTCAAAGATTTCTCTTTGTCGGAATAAGCAATGGCATCTATTTGACAGTCAGCTGCTGCACACTGTGATTATGAGAAAATGCTCATTTCTCATGAGGATGTTGATTATTCCCTAACTTTAGCTCAAATGCCTAGTTGATGATTATATTCTAATGTGCTAAAATGCTTTTTCCCAGGATTTCTGTATTTAGAGATAAGTGTCTAGGATAGAGGAAAAAAGGCTAATATGTTTTTTATAAAACAGAAGTTAGTTGTGATTTTTTACAAAGACACCAGTAGGAGTTCTTCAGCATTGAATAGCAATTCTTACACACATAACCTGGTCCTGTCATACTTTGCTGCTTTACTCTTAGTTTGCACTGATAATGTTTTGCAAGGTAAAATACGTGAGAAGAAAAATGTAATTGTGTAATGTAAGAGAGTACCACCACTGTGAAATACTGACGAAAGAAGCATATAAACATGCACTTATAGATGGTAAAAGATCAGTGAAATAGTACCAACCACGTGAAAATGCTTTCAGAAGGGTTCTAAGGGCTCTTGCTGAAAGCAAACAAGGGTGAAGCACCAGTTTATAGTTCTATGGTCAAAGTGAACTTGGTGGCTTTCTCTTAATTTCCCTGCTCAGTTCAACAATATTAAGTCCTTGAAGACTTAAAGGAGAAAGATTCTGATTTACAGAGAGCCCCACTCAAAACTGAGTAGCCATGTTAAGTGCTACACCGAATTATTTCCTGTAACAAATGTGTGTAGAACTGCTCATCCTCGTGGAGCTGGATCTTTCACAGAACTCTAGCAAAACTGAGTCACATTAAAACCAGTAATTAAAACAGGTACTTTCTGTTGTGTTTAATTGCATGAAGTGTTCTTACTCTTTTCTATATCTGCAAAGAATTTAAAGGAAAATATTTTATAGAAGTAAAATCTCATTGCAGTGGTATAGGGCAGATATATGTTTTCAGGCAAAAGAAACCAAGTGAAACATGAAAATGGCTCAAAACTGAAGTAAACATGTTCAATACATTCCTTGGAAAAGAGAGGGAGAAAGATGAGGCTGGATCAAAGTTCGCATTGCAACTACTGCTGTAGATCTAAGCTGCAAGTGCAGCACTGACTTTGAATAGATAGATCTCCATCTCTTTTAGGAAATTTCATTCTGCTCAGTGGTCAAGACAATATATCTGTTCAAAATTTCTATCAGAATAACCTTTTCCACTCAAAAAACCTGGTGGGTTGGTGTTTTGTGNTTTTCCACTCAAAAAACCTGGTGGGTTGGTGTTTTGTGTGGTTTTGGTTTGAGATTTTTTATGGAATGGCAACTGAGAGAGAGAAGCTGTTTTGTTCAAGTCTCCCAAATAAAAGGTTTTGCAAGGAACAGAATTAGGTCAGGAAGCTGGCACATGATTGCTATAACTATATATTGCTATATAGTTCTTTCACATAAGGGTTGCTAAATTAGAAATAAATGAACTCTTATTGTTGTAGTTGAGGGAGATTTGGGAGTGGGGGGCATACCTGAGGGTGTTCTTTTCTCCTTCTGGTAGGCTGAAAATGAGCAATATCTGCCAGCCAGATGAAAACAGGAGTAAAGTCTAATATCAATTTGAAAGGACCTCAGCA
>VWYI01012411.1:98220-128779 GCA_013399455.1 Anthoscopus minutus | reverse complement strand
GCAGAGAATAAACAGTACAACAGATTGTTTCTATAACTCAAAGTTTTTCTCAAGAGGAGCTACTATGTTTGTACTTGGATAAACATGAAAATAAACTCTAGCAAAACTGAATTTTAACAGAAATGGTGTAATGCAACCATATTGATACAGATATTTACCCCTAGTCCCATTAATAAGTTAAATACCTTTTAGGAAGAAAACTACATTTTATCACCAAGAGATTAAATTATTTTAACGGATCCAAAGAGATTTTAGTCTTTGCATTGTGCAAATGAGGAAATGAGATTGGAGAACATTTTGTACATCCAAAAGTATCCAGTGTCACATAAATTGAAGATGGAAATGTATTACAGAGGCTGCCTTCTGGTACCACTGCCCCTTGGGGCACCCTGCACATTCAAAATACTGGCCAGGATGTTAATGTTGGTTTTCCAGTTGCCACGATTTATGTGCATTTTTTTGTTTATTGTCCTTCTCTCCTAGGCTTCAGAGAGACCAGAACGTCAGCCAGAAAGGTACTGATCACAGAGGCTTGAGGCACAGCAGCTCTGTACAACAACGAATGTGAATGGTTTTCATGATAAACCTTCAGTCCACAAGAAAGGAGTTATCCTTGTTGATGGAAATCACCAGAGAAATAGAAAAATAAAGGGTCCACCCTTTAGATAGAAAAATGTAGGTTTTGTCACTATCAAAACCACAAGCCAAAACTGAGGGCAGTGGCATGATTAGCACTGGCAAAGACTGAAGGAGGAGTTGCAGGATTTGCTGTGTGTATCAATACTGGGCAGTTCCTCGTTGCCCTCCAGCATTAGAACATACACCCTGGCATACTCAGCACAATCAGCAAGGGTGACCTTAGCAGACAGGTGGTCCCCTTTCATCTTAGAAGAGCTTGAGTTTTGGTTAACAGCCTTTTCTCCAGCCACACTCTGCCTATGCTATCCCTGTTCCTATTTGTAGTGGCAAGAATAATGATTATAACCACCTCTGTTTTGCTATTTACTTTCTACTTTCTGCTATTCCTCTATTTGCTGTCTACTTTCCAATTTCTACTCTGTTTATTTTTGTTTGTTTTGGTTGCTTGTTTTTTTTGTTTTGTTTTGTTTTGGGGGTTTTGTTTGTTTGTTGTTTGTCTGTTTTTTGGTTTTTGTTTCTTCCTCGGGCATATTAACCAAAACAATGCACAGGTGCTGAGGTGGCAGAACTTTACAGAATTCTCTATGAGCAAAGGAGAGATACTGAGACTTGTCAGTAGCCACTTGAATCTGCAGTCCTGTACACATCAACTGCTTTATAGGCTTGGCTTGTAGGTGACCTCTGAGATGGAATCACAGATTATATATAGGGTTGTTCTAATACAATATCCAAAAGTGCAGGCACACATCTGTATGTGCACAGAAGGTCTGAGATCAGGCTCAGCAGTGAATAATGCAGAGGACTATAAGGAGCAATAAATAACCTGGACTTGCTTTCAGATAGAATTTTCAGACAGTTTTTCAGACCTCACAGATAGGGTCTGTGGCCATAATTACCAGGTGCAAACTATAGCTGCCTTACTACATAAAAATAAATTAATCTTTAGTGTGAAACATTGTGTTACCTTCTAACTAAAATAGGACTTTTACTTCCTTCTGGTTGTGTGGACAGGAAGGTGTAGCTGCTTTAGTCTCTAACTGAAAGCCTTGTTCTTTAGTTCTCTACATAACAGAGTAAATTCAAAACTCCTAAAGCTACAGCACAAAATTCCACAGACATGGGAACAAGATTATTATTGGTTTACCTCTGAACAGGATTACAAATGAGAATTCGGAACACAACAAGCAAAATAAGTGACTTTCTAAAGAGTATAAAGAACAAAAGTAATCTTGCTTACAGTCACTGGCACCGAAGTAGTTCACTAATGCCAGGGTCTAACTGTGCCTGGCTGTTCATACTATACACACCTACATTGCTCTAAGAAAGTCTGCAAACAGTGTGACAGAATGGAGGATTGCCTGCTCTTGAAGTGTTCTATTATAAATGAACTCACAGCAGCTCTGTACTGCATTTCAGGATAGGAAGGAATGCCATGTGCAAGTGAAACTGTAGGCTTGTTTGAATAAGCTGCATGTAATTACCCAGACTGGAAGGTGGCCAGGGCACTAAAGCTGACACTAACACTAACCTTGCAGTATTCAGAGGCCAGCATATTTGCAAACTCTTTACCGCAGTTCATTTTCCAAGGTTCAGCATTCAACAGGAATGTATTGTCTGTTATATTCTGATGGCAGCACACTGTCCTCAAATTATAGTCCCCCAATCTCCTTTTGCTGACTAGCTTTAATTTTTTTTCTGTTAGGGAAATGGAAGAATACAAACAATAACTTACTCCTTTCCTTCCAGGAGCACGGATATTTTTAAGTGGCAGTGGAAAATTACTCCCCAGAGTCTCTTCTTAAGTCCAGACAACAGAGGTCTTAAAATGGTGCGAGTCATGTGCTTCAGGGTGAAGGTTATGCACATCAGTATGAGGGTCATGCACATCATGAGCACTTCACAATCAAAGACACTCTCTACTGAGCCCTGGGGCATACAAAATATCTTTGAAATCACAACCATTAGCAATCCTGCCCAACTTTGCTTATTTTTAATTTATCTGGTAAGCTGCCATCAAAAGCAACATTCTCTCTTTCCTCATACAGTATAAAGAAGGAAGCTCAACAAGCCACTACTTGGAATAATTGGGAGGGAGAGGTCATCCAGTGTCTTCTTGGGTGGGAGCAGGAGCCAGTTAGCTGTAGGGTTTAGAACTGTAGAATCATCAAGGTTGGAAGAGACCTTTAAGGTTCTCAAGTCCAACTGTGTTTGTTTTGGAATAATGAGAAATGAGTGGGAGGTGCAGTGGTTTGACAAGGCAAAGGTCAGTACGTGCGAGAAAGAGGCTATATAGGCCTGTTGGCAAAACTCAGTTTACAGGAACAAAAGCTTTTATGAAGCATGACTTATAAACTCTGCCACTTGGGATTCAGCAAGGGATGCTTCCAGATACTACATCAGCCTTTGAAACTAAAACCAAACAATGGGACTTTTAATAATAAAAATAGTGAGCTACTTAGTTACTTGGCTATGCATTAGCCCACAGTGGCAAGGGTTTGGGCCCTGATGATTACATTTTCAAGAGGAAGAGGACAAATTTATACCATTTTTAGTCTTATCTATGTGGAAGGGAAGAGTGAGTCTTTTGTTGTCTGTCTCCAAGTTAAAGGAGCCAGCACCTAAATAGAAAGCAAAATCTCAAAAAAGCAGATCTAACAACAGAGAGGAACACGGACCACATTGTTTTTCCAAGCACATTTCTACAGCAGGTAAAACACAGTTATGCCTTATGATTTAAATCTGTGGCATGGAATGACTGCATGTTTTGTTGCTTGTAGTTAGCTAATGATGGGCACCCCATGGCTTTGTGTCAGGCAAAGTGTAAGGCTTCATTTTTTATGATGCAACAGGCTCCTCAGAATAGTAACTTATTTTCCTGTTTTTTATTCATTTGTTTTCATTTTCCAGGGCATTTTCACAAAGCTGCGCTTTGGACACTTTATTTGTGTAGCATTGAAATGTTTGACATCTCTAATGAGTTCAGCCAAACTATAGAATAATTTTGTATTTTATAAACACTAGTGAGGAGGCTCACTAGGCAGAGCGAGAACGTTTTTGAAGGCTAACTGTCCCAGAGCTGTGTACTGATGTTTATTTAACTAACTGCTCCATCACTGAGATTTGGTCTTACCTTCTTTAACAATATCAGCATTGATTTAAAGACAAATTATTGAACAACAAGGCCTTCTATCACTACTACTTCTACTGAAGGACCTTCCAAGCAGGAAGCATCATATTCTAACGCTTCTACTGCCAAAGTATTTTTGTATTATCTCCTTCTAAAGCTGAGGCCTTTGTGAAAAAGGTTGAATTTAATGTTACATTCACATTCTTTGTAATAGAACTGCTCATATTTTCTGCATCTCCACACTTTTTACCTTTCCTCAGTATGTGCTCTGATCACCTCTATGTGGCTTCTCAGTTAAACTAACAGTTGGGAAAGCTGGAAGAGAAAGAAGTGTTGAGTGAGTTCCTTTAGCAGTAATTTGACCTAAATGTTTAGAGACTTCCATTCACAGGCGTAACTGTAACAGCATAATAATGAAAAAAATAAGTGGATATAGCTTCTTAGCATGAGCCAATGGAGTAGCGTGATCCCAGTAGTGCTGAAAATAGAATTTATCAGTTTTTCTTTCTCAAATTCAATCTTTGCCTTTATGAGTTTCTCTATAGGCAGGTAAATATACTCACACTATACTCCTGACATTCAAAGGCAGTTTCAGGAAATGGTATTTGAAATGAAAAGGTTCAACTTGGTAGAACATCCATGGGGTTAAAGCCTGTTGTTTTAGGAAAACACTTTTCTGTCTTTTCCAACACCAAAAAGCACTTAAAAATTCTGATGCAGCTTCACAGAAATTAATTACATATTAACACATTATAAATGTCATAAAATATTATATGTTTGTGTTCTGATCAAAATGATCACTATACAAATAACATTGAGATATTACTTTGGCTATGAGACAACCAGAAAATAAAACAGATTGCAAGGGCTAGATAAAATGAATGGTAATCGAAATGGTATTAAGTAGTTTGCAAATGGGACAATAGTTTTGATTAACATCACAGGAATTACAGAGATAATGGAAAGGTCTACAGAGTTCTGAATTGGATTTTAGTGTTCCAGTCTGCAATAATCTGCTGTGACAGAAACAGATCTCACACTATTTAGTCAGATCAGCTTTCTGCATTGACCTCAGCTATTTTGTTTTCCTCTATGGTAAGCACAGGTCATCATGAAAAATATAATATAAAAATTTAAAATTTAAAATAAATTTTTACCATTTCCTTTTTATTGGTTATGGAATGGACAACTCATAATAGCCTAATATAGGAGAGTTTTACTTATTTAGAAACAGGTAAGTATATTTGAAAAGAGATAAAAGGGGTTTTTTTGGCTATTGCAGATAAAAGTGAAGATTAAAAAGGGAGATAACTTGGTGAAAATACACTGAACATTTCAAAGCATACAAATAATGATGCAGTATATAATTTTATTTAATAAAAGGATTTTTTCTTCATCTAACCTGTCATCTGTTTATTAAAAGTGCTCAAATTCAATTTCTAATGGACCTTTTAAATTTCGCATAAAGCAAAGTGACCTACTTAGTAGTAAGGAACATATGGGCAGCATGACAAAGTTCATCAGATGTCAGAACAGGCTTTACTTACCAGGGTGGATCTCAGCTATGTCTGGGTATAAAGTTACATGCTAGAAACATATTGTAAAGGCAAATTTACTAATTTAGACATCAAAATTATGAACAAAATATTTACAGTTAAATTAAGGTCAGAAGTGTGAAACAAATGAACCCATGCTGAATTAATTTTTAAAAGAATAGTGTAGGATACAGTGTTGGAGTTCTCAAGGTCAAAATATGATCTCTAGATCTGAAATGTCGTGCCTTTCTCTTATTTACCTCATAACAAAAGCGAACTATAACCTCTAACTTTTATGATTTCCCCTCTTTTCCTTCACACAAGGACGACGGATATTACAACCCTAAAAAACTATATTAAGAAAATAACATAGAGTAAATGTTATCCTTTAGCTACAGCTATTGAACTCATTATTTCTACAGAGAAGCTACAGAGATCCAGCAGGACAAAGAATTTGTCTCAGCAGATTTAACTGAAGGGTCTAAGAATGTCTGATTTAGCTCTCAGAGAAATCAATGCAAACATTTACAGTGATTTTGGAGAAAAATTGATCAGATCCAACAGGAACAGAATTCTGAGTTAAAGCTCAAATTTATCTTGTTTAGTCTTATGTGCTATTTCAGATCCCTCTGTAGTCAAAAACCGATAAAGTGAGAATTTATATAACAATGTCTGGTTCGATATTATTTGATCTGTGTTTTCCCACAGCTATTCCTGCATAGACTATTATTCAAAAATGAAACACAAAAATACATACAATTCACTGTACACAGTAGCTTCTTATAAATATAAGCCAGTACCTAATGGCAACAATACAGGTAAAAGGAAATGCATTGTATTTAAAATTTTTGTTTTAATATTCTAATAATTTTATTTAAGATAAACATAAATTTAAGTTGAAAGAAAATTAATATGGCTTAAATTTATTTCCTGACTTTTAGTGAAGTTGATTTAAATGAATCTAGTTGGAAACCTTTGTCTTCCAAAGAGAAACATCTGACAAAGATCTCTAGTTCCTTTTCAGTTACCAAATTTCAGTTACTCTAAATGAAGAAAGCTAATGGTATACAAAAACTATGCCAATAATATTCACAAATATTCATCATTAATTCTATACAGTGGGTATACAATTCCTCTCCCTCAATCTTACACACATTCTTCTTCATGTTTTTTGTTCTAACAGTGCATAAAGCTGTCCTTCAAACATATTTTACAAGGAAATGTTAGTACTGGCAGCCAGTTTGTTGTAGATATACCTTGGCAGAAGTATCTTGCTTTAAAAGGTACCTGCCCTTGAGCATTTAACGAGAATGTCAAACTCTGAAGTAGGTCAGCCTTGTAATTCTGATCAGTCTTCTTGTGACAAGAGCAATGTAAACGAGGTTCTAAGTGTTTCTGTGCAGGTACCACTCTCATGTTTGTTGTATGTCTCTTGACCTACTTTTCTAAATTCTTTGCTCCAATTGTTTGGTACCCAAAGCTTTTATTTATGGACCCTGAAATGTTAGAATGAACTCAGAGTTGGCAGATGTGTGTCAGTTCTGGCCAAAAGAGCTGTAGGAAGGCTGTTCTATGGGTCATAGCCAGCACAGTTTATCCTCATCCAAGAATCTGTATCTTTTTCATTCCTAGAAGAACTTCACCCAGAAGTGAAATCCACTCAGGATTCCTCACAGGAAGGTTTTCAGCCTTCACAAAAAATGTAATTTACTTTAAAACAGCGTAAAGGAACGTAGATTCTTTGAGAGACTGAGCACAGTGTCTGGTGGTGGAGGTGGCTGGTGGCTGACAGCAGTAGTGAGTCTGGTGAATAGCTGAGCCCAGAGCAAGATGCAAACGTTGGGACAGGAACGAGGACTGATAGATGACATTTTTCCTTCCCTTTGTCTTCATGGCATACTTCCATTCTAGGAAATGGAATAGGTCCATTTTCCTGGGAGAAAGTCATGAAAGAATGATTATAAGTGTTCCAATTTTATCAGGATATATAAAGTAATCTTGGTCAGGTGTTTAAACAGGACTCAGGAGTCCTGCTTAATGCAATGCTATTGCACTGCTGTGGCAGGGGCAAGCAACCTGGCTGAATGTAAATGAAAAGCAGCAAGGTCACAAACAAGGAAGAATGCTTTATTTTAAGGAAGAGGATAGGAAATCCATTCTTCTTAGAATAACAAGTATTTTTTCTTTCAAGCATATACATGTCAAATAAACAGCTCAGTGTCATATGACACAATGTGCTCTTTAAAACGGTTCTTATGATCTGCTGTACTATATTTCAACACATATTTGGGGATCTTAATTTGTTTTTATGTGTACAACTGACAATTCAAAATAAATATTCATAAGAAAATTAGTACTAAGTAGACTCCAGCAATTTATTTAATATGTTTGTAATGAAAATATTTTAGAGGAATAAACATTACTATGCTTGGAACACAACTGACTTCAACAAATGTCAACTGAATTAATTTAAGAAGGTGATGTCTAGATATGACAAACCTTTTATTGGCCATTGGATTATGGTGCTCTGTAATTCTGCTTTCTAGAGTATATTTTCATTTACTATCAATAACTGATATTTTGTTTTTGAAAAAGAACAGAGCGTCATAGCACACCTGTTAATGACATGGATGAAAAAAAATAAACTGGCAAGAAGCTTGAGAGTAAATACAGTTATTATTTAATGAGCAATCTCACATTGCTCCCATTACTAAACTCCTTAGTACTTAGCTTAATTATGTCACTGGAATGCATGCTTAACATTACCCATAAGAGTTAATGAGCTGATTCTTCCAGTCATCAGCTTCAATTAACCAGTAATCTAATCAGACTGACCTCTACAATTCAGGGACTGACCAATAAAGCAGGTGGCAGGTAGTCATGAACTCTGCAGCACTACTTCAACACTCATTAATATTAGACTTGTGAATTAGCAAACCACCTAAAGTTAATCTAGATCAGAAATAAATCCATACTCAAATTTTGATCAAAGTAGTTCGAGCTCACAATATGGTGTTTTCTCACCTTTTTTTTTAGCTGCACATTGATAAATAGTATTAAACAGGCATAAACTCAAAGCTTTAACTTTTTGTTTGTAATTATTTTAAATTACACTTGAACCAGGCTATGAATTCTTTCTTGTTTAATTCTTAACCATGTCATTTTTCACCCCAAAAGCCACCAGGGTAACTGTTGCCCCAGGAGGTATGGGATTCAATAGGCTAGGTTTCGTTTGTAAGGACAGGGAAGGAACTGGAAGGGACATTTTGTGCTTCAATGATTTCATGCTGCTGCACATGTCAAAATGAGCAGACATCAGAATAATTGAAGTGGAAATCCAAGACCAGTGTAGTGAATTCTGCCCAGCAAACCCAGCCAATATTTCTCTGACAAAGTAGCAGCCAAGCACTCTGAGAGTGGGATCACTGTGTAGGATGTTTTCATTGCTGTGATAGTGAATTGCAGTGCATCAATTGCAAATGAAGAACTCCATCAGGAAACATAACTGAGGGCTGGGAATGGTCAGCCAAAGTATGGTGTGGAGTAGCTGGGTGCCATCCCACATAAAGACTTTTGACACAGGCATTCTTCCATCCAAATAAATCCATTTGAGTGGTCTATTATTTCAATGGCAATCTGGCCATTTTACAGACAACCGGTGTGTACAATTTCCGACTCAGTTACTGCAGAGATTGGAAATTTAAATTTTGAATTGTAGATTTCCTTCCACTTAAAAAACAGACAAAGAATGAGCCCAGACCAGCAAGCTGTGCACTTCTACAATTTTCACTAGTCGCTGAAATCAGAGGCAAAATTTACAAGACAAAGTAAGCTGCCAAACCTGTTCTTAGAAACAGCAGTGTTTCCTCATTTTTGCTTTCTATGTGCAGATCCCTAGACATCTGGCTGCAATGAATGTACAATACATGGTTCAAACAGCTTTCAGAAATTTAACTTTTGAACAGTGTTCAGAAAGATTTTTGTCAGCTATTGAACATATATATATGTATATATATGTTGATAAAATTCTACCAGTTATGGCAGTTCTTCATGGACTCATATTCTGAACCATAACTTCAAATTTGCTTTCTTCAAATTTCAGTAATGGAGAGAAAACTAGCTTCTGTACCAATCCATCTAAGATTAGTTCTGGCTACAGTAATTGTTGTGTTCCGCTTGCATCAAGAGGCACAACTCCCCCAGGCCCTGGAATCTTGGACCTGAGGCAGCCACCAATGACCAACAGGAAAGGATGACAACAGGATAGGTCTTGGTTTAGCAAAATCTGGGATCCTTTGTTGAGCCAGAGACCAATACAAGAACAAGGGCAGACTCATGGGTTTATATGCCATGGTAGGGGTGGAGTTTAGGGTTGAAGTCCAATAGTGAGAGGAGCAGGGGACTGCAAGGGGTGGGTTGAGGAGGACAACCAGTGGGAAGAACTAAGGTGGGAGGAGGACAACCAGTGGGAAGAACTGCAGTAGAATTTAACTAAGGAGGGTACAGAAAAGAAGAACATTCTGGGCCCATTCCTTATCTGACAAAATGGGGTGGAGTGTCTTTTCCCAAGCTTGCAGGGGGACACCTTACAGAGTGGAGAGGTGAAATCTTCTTTAAGTCATGCCCCTCATCCGATGCTCTGTGTCTAGGTAGAATCCCCGCCTCCTGGGGCAGGAGCACTCCACAAGTAATGACATGCCATAAAAAGTTATTAATACTGTAATCAATACAAAATATTAATAATTAATATCTGTTCCTCAAAAAATAGATCAAACTGGAAATAGGTTCAGTGCTTTATCTGTCAGTGTTAGGTAAATATCCAATCTTTTCCTGATTGCATATAGAGTAAGAAAATGCAGGCTTGGAAGTTTGTGTTGCTTTGGGAAGAGTTCCACACCAATGTGTTGCCCTGCTTATTAATTGCTTGTTCACTCCCAGAATCGCTTCACATTTGATTAACAAACTCTCCCCAAAACAGATTTACTAGAGAAGCTGTTACTTCAAAGAAGGGTGGATTGCTTGATGCTGCTGGGAGTCAGACATCAGCACTTCTTATAGAGCACTGTAAGGTCATTGCATTCCTAAGCTCAGATATTAGCCCAGACAGACTATTTTCTCAGCTTTTATTTAAAGCTTCATATTTCGGGATTCCAGTTCCAATACTCACAAAGTTCTCATATTTAGTAATTAAATTATTAATTTAAATAACTACCTAAACTGCCTACTGGAAATTTAATTTATTTCTTCTTCAATAAGCACTTGGAAATATTGATGCCATCCATTCTATAAACAATCCTTTACATATATAAGAGATCTCACTCACTCCATAGTTTTATTTCTAGGCTGAGCAAGTCTTCAAATTTTATGTTTTTGTGAATCTTCTCTGAGTTCTTTTCAATTTATTCCCCTCAGACACTTTTAAAGTATGGTAGATAAAAAGCCAGTGTGATTTTTAAATGAAGAGCTTGGCCTCAACAATGTCAAACAGACTGCAGTAATTTTCCCTCAGATATAACACACAAGACCAACTAATTAACTAGGAGCTAAAATTAGCCTTTGTTGTTGGTTTGTCTTGAAAAATCATAATAGTGCTGGCTCAAGTTCAATTGAGGAGCACAAAGGATTAGTTTGATAAGTTTTGTTCTTGACATCCATAGTGCTTGCTGCTTAGCATTATCCTTCTCCCTGAGAGCTTGCAAGTGTACCATTTAGCAATTTGTTATAGGTTCTTCCCTGGCACACTTTTTCTCTTCTTTTAAAAAATATTTTATATAATTGTCCTTCATGTACCCTGTGATGTTAGCCTTCATTGCTAGTGCTACAGGCACTGTGGTGACTAGTTCCTGAAGCATTTTGCATGAAGTTTGTTGGTTGCTATTGATTTGTGTATATCTCATTCTTGGTTTGAAAGAGGCGTCTGCCAAGGAAGGCAGGAGCCTCCCTTGGAATGGAAAATGCAAACCCCTTCCCTCCAAATTATTATAATTTGATATTAAGGGGCTCTCAGGCAAAGATATGAGAATAGGAGCAACAGTTCTTCACTAGTATGTGTAATAAAGCAAACAAACAGCAGCTCCGGCGCTGGCCCCGAGCAGAGCAGGCCCAGAGCCCGTCCCGGCCGCGGGCGCGGCCCTCGCTGCAGCTCCGGGCACGGCCGGCAGGGGGCGCTGCTGCTCCCGGCGGGCAGCGCTGATTCCCCCGCGCCGGCAGGGGGCGCTGTGGCACGGGCTGAGGGAGCACGCGGCGATGGCGGCTCGGCCCCGCCGGGAAGGGCTGGGAGAGGCCTCGCTTCACAAACACCCCTGGGACATTGATCCCAGTGTCCCAGCAGGGCTCTCGGGAGCAGCAGGCTGGGCCGGCAGGAATGAGCAAAAATCTTGGGGTCGTAGATGAGATGTATCAGAAGCTCCGGCGCGGTGGCTGGAACCGCGGGACGTCTGGCAGGCAGGGCGTGCAGGGCTACAGCGCAGCAGAAGCTCGGAGCAGCGCCAAAGAGCAACGAGGGTGGGACAGCGACAACCCAGCTCCCAGCAGGGCAGGGATGAGCGAGCTCAGGATCCCGGGCACCTGAGCAGATGGGGATAGGTCCCTCGTTTAGTGAGGTGGGTGTTAATAAGGGCCCCGTTCGGTGGCTGTTCTCACGAGCAGAGGCTCATCCCATAGCAGAAGAAGCAGCTTGGGGCTGAGCTCTGGCAGCAGCAGCGAATCCCTTCCCCAAGGAGCAGCTCTGACCATTCTCCTCCAGGGCCAGCAGCTGTTCCAGCCATGTCCTTTACCAGCCCAATTCTCGCAGTATCTCTGCCCCTCTGAGAGGAACTCCCAGATAAGACAAGAGCGACCAGATGCCCTCCTCTCCCGAGCTTGGCCACTTTTGTTTTCTACAGTATACAGTCATTAGTGTTTCCCAGCAACTTATGGGAAAAAAAGTACCTGAGTAAAAAGGAACAAAAGGAAAGAAACCTAACCTCCAACGTCTTGTTATTCATGTTTTTCAGTAAGTCATCTATGGCCAAAACCAAGGAAACATGGTGACCATTATTAAAAACATACTCATTATGACTCCAAAGCAATAGAAACAGTTTTTGAACATTTTTGTTGTTTTATGAATAACATCGGACTGTATCTTTAATTTTTTTGAAAGAATCTGGTGCATTTGAAGGCTCACTGCATAACAGTCAAGCCAAATCCATCAGAGGGAATTTAAACACCATACAAAGTAAGAGGGAGAGAGCACACACTATTTACAAAAATCACAAGTAGGCAATAATTCAAAACTTTAATAATCATATACTCTGTGTGTGTAAAAGTAAAGTAAACATCGAGGGCAACAATTGTGAGTGCTTGATTTTGTATACTTGGTGTGTCTTAGTCTGCTGAAAGTTCAGGAATTAGCATAGACCAAAAGCATTTTCAACTGGCTCTTGACATGAAGGTACACTACTTATTGACTAAGGGTATGACTAAAGCTATTCTATGCCAGACCTAAAGATCAATTAATGCATCCTTAGCTTGTTATAATCAATGTGTCTAAGCTAGCAAGAAATTAAGACATGAATTCGACCTTCTCCAAGGTTCTGCTCAGATCTGAGGAATTTTGCTGCATTTTAATGCAGGACTTGAGTACACACTGTCCACCCAGTTAGCTAAACCTACAGCAAAGAGCCACTGTGTCTCCAGAGTTTGTGTACATATGTAAAGTTTACATACAGAGAGACTAATATACAGACAGAAAGTAAAAATAAACTTGTTTAATGCAAAACATTCTTTTTTCTATGTGTGTTTTTCTATGTGTGTCTGGCAATATTTTTCACCAAGGATGACTTCTGTTCAAGGAAATTCCTTTAAACCTGGAAAGGAAAGGAAACATAATGAAACTTTGATGACACCTGGGACCAATATAGCAACAGAAAATCCCTCGTGATTTTTATGGCAGTAAAAGCGAACAAGGGCGCTGGAACCTAAAGTAAGCCTGACAGATTAGTTAGCAGTTGGTTTTGTTTTGGTTTTTTTGCACAAAAACATAGCAAATGTTGAGGAAAAGTGCAAACAAAAATGATGTTATGATCAAGCTGTTTTAAAATCATTAGAAACACAGAAAACTTGTAAACTATAGGTTTAATATCTGAAGATAAAGCCCTTGGCTTGAAAAAAAATTTTACTGTTCTTAGTGAGCTCTCCCTGAGGATGCATAAAGGTGTTATATTCCTGTAATGCCTTTATTATTATTAGAGAAGGTTATTACTAGAGGAATTGCATACACACATGCACATACATAAACACACACAAACACACACACAAAGTCTCCAGGATTCCTAAAACAGAAGATTAAACTCCACTTAAATAAATGATAGAACATCAGATACCCCTTTCCTCACATTCCAAGGACCTAACACAGACTCTTTGCTTGTGCTCAAGTAGAGAGAAGACTGACAGATTGATCTGGAGGGGTCTGCACCTGACCTGGACCAGACGTAAAGCCTTGTGTAAACTGTGGAATCCCCCCTCCCTGACCTCTGTTGTGAGTGCCTCAGGGAGTGATATATGCAGGACATTAAAAAAAGGGAGTCCCCTGAAATAGTAAAATACCAAATATTTTAGAGCTTTAGCAGCCAAAACTCTTTTGATTCAGTCAGGCAATCTCAGGTTCCCACCACATACCATGAAGGATTGTGAATAAGGAGAAGGGCAATTAATCTGTGATTACTTTCCTAGAGAAGATACATATGATATCAGAGGCTCTTCAATTTACATATGAGTGCAAGGTCAAAATACTGCAAGCTGGTATTGAGGTGTAAATCAAACAAAAAACTCTAAATGATGGAATTAAATGGGAAAACAACAATACACATCAAGAATGTGGTTGGTTCTCCATCTGTGCAATTTTAAAATCTAATTGAATGGATTTTAAAATATATGCTCTGGATCAAACAGGAATAAGCTAACTTAACCATCTGCAAAAAAAACCATTTAGTCCTAACGGGACATAAGTAATCCCTCTATAATCTCTGGAGGGAGACTGGAGTCCTTAGGGGGTAGTTTAGCCTCTCTTTCTCCATAGACATTGTGAAGATGAAATCTGTATTTCATGCTAGTATTATTTGAAATGAAGGCTAGGAAACAACTTTTTAATGCAGGAATTGAATGCTTTTTCCATTTGAAAAACAAGAAATGTTTTGATACAGAAGTAATTTTGTAGGTAAACTTATATATTTGTAAACCTTATTCCAAAACTCAGAATCTACATCCTTTCAGGTTTCACAGTCTCATAACTTTCTTTTTTTCCCAGGCAGCTATTTAATATAGCAGTAAAAAATAGGAAAAAAAGAAATACCAGAACTCCGAGATGGCTACATTTGCAACATGTTGCAATTCAGAATGACCCAGAAGACCCTGCAGGTCACATCAAACTGTATTCCAATGTATTTTTTGTTGGGCATCTGAGTGACTACATACTGTTTCTAACCATGGGAGTTCATGTTGTCTTCAGTGTCAGATCTTTGTGCTGATATATTAGTCTTAAAAAAAGACAAAAATGTACTATGATTTTTTCTTCGAATAGTTAAAAGATGAATAGTATTGCAAGATTTTTTTATATATATTTTAATCTTCACCAATTTGCTGTCACCATACAAATCAGAGGTATTTTTGGGCATCACTGGTACCCTAGGATTCTGTGCACTGTGTATGACCACAGTGAACTGTTCACTTTGAGAGCTGCAGACTCTCCCTGGCCAGTAGGCGAGCAGACATCAAATAGATCAGTCAAGCACTGAGACAACAGGGAGCCCTTGAACACTTGGTTTCAATTAGAGGAAAGCAGTAGCTGAAAGCATAGAATTAGGCTCTTTAAATTAAAGGATAGCATTTCTAGTGAGAGATACAATTCCAGCTTTGGATTGGTTAGAGGTTATTTGTGTATCAGAACAGTCTACACTCAGAATTTAATTAAAAGATATGAGGCTTCCTGTCAATTTAACAGTCAAGACTTAATCTGATTGCAGGATCAATGGTATAGTTTGCATGAGTATCTGGAATCCAAGCAAAATTTATTGTAAGTAATTGAATCAGAAACGAGTCTTTGTCATATAAAAACCTTCACTGACTGGACAAACTAAGTTTTCAAAGTAGTTCAGTTATTTGAAGAATTCTATATTTGCTCATTCTGTCTAACTGCTGGCTTAATGTAACCTTGACATGGAACAGTACTGAAGGAACTGAACTTTTTAGATTTTACAGTCTATGATTTTTTTTTTTGTACCTGTGGACATCTTACTTGAGTTTTGACTGGGAGGTGTCTACAGTTTTTCTTGATTCTGAAGCACAAAGGGAAGTCAGGTCTGAAGGATTTTGAAAAAGATATTTACCATATCATCCTTCAAAGATCTTTGGAAGAAATAGAATTTCTATGAGATTCACATGATCAGTTCTCTATACCACTGTAAAAATCACCATGATTACAGGGAGATCTTATAATTGGACTTACAAAGAGGGACTGCAATGGAAACAGTTTTGTTCTTTCATTCTACTTTTTATCAACAGAACTAAAAGAAATACTTATATAAAAATGTGTAATACGATAGTGATTGCTACTCAGAATGGAAAAGTACAGGCAGTTCAACTGATGTTCATTGTGTTGCTAGAAAGTGAAGAATTACTGAATTCTGCTAAAATGCCCTGAAAACTGGCTAAATTCTGCTAAAATGCCCTCAATACACTGGCTAAATCCTGAGAATTTCTAAAGGGAAAGGTTAAAAATAAAACAATATAAAGGTCTATAAAATTAGGTCTATTTTGCCTATATAATACATATTCTGAAAGCAGGCTGAAAATGTAAAATATAATGTAGGCACCAAAAGGAGAAAAATGACCTACTAAACTGTGATAATACACTGTTGTGTTATTCTATCTAAAAGTTTCCAGCAAATGAAGTAGCAGAACTAGCATCTCCTTTATGATTTGTATGGATTTTTGTTAATCCATAATGAGTTATTAAAAACTAAGACAAAATGTAATTAATAGCAGCAATAACAGTAGTGCTTAGTTGCAATGCAGCATTTCTTCCTAAGAGATGTCGTAGTATTTAATTAAAGTAACCACGATAGTAAAGGGGCTCAGTAGAACTAATCTTATAGTAAAATCTTATTCTAATGTAGATTACTGTCAGATTAAATCCTGACCATCAATCCTTAGGAAGCAGACAATAAATTGCATTGATTCTTTCAACCTAATTTTACTTTTTCAAATGCATAAAGCAAGAGGTACAGAAGCAGCTTTGTTAATCAATAAGCTGTGTTTAAAGGACAGTCCCAAATCCTAATAACTGATTGCCCCAAATTGTGCTGTTATTCTTCTTCTGCGAAAAGCAGTGTAACTGCTCTGGATCTACATCCCCTGAGTGCACAGGAGGATTTGTCCCACTGACTGCAATATTAGTTTCATCGCAACAAAGACTAACATTATGAGTACCAGCCCCAAGCTACAGATTTATGCATGAATCACAGGATCACAGAGTGATTTGGGTCAGAAGGGACGTTCAAAGATCACCCAGTCCTTCCTCTGGCATCCACAGGGATATCCTCCAGTATGTTAGATTGCTCAAAGCCCCATCCAGCCTGACCTTGAACACTGCCTTGAACATACTCTTTAAATCCAGGGGCTTTTTTAGGGTTACATTCAATTTCTCCATTAATGCCACAAAAGAAGCAGTTTATTTTCTCCTTCCTTGTTAGTTGATTAGCACAATCATTTATCATTTCCTCATACATCATATTTTACTTTGACAGAAACACAGACAAGGGGCAAAGAATAGTACAAAAGGCTGGAAAATTGTTGTGGCTTCTTGAGGTTTCCTGTGGTCAAGATTACCCCGAGATGTGTAAAAAGTCTCTGTTCTCCAACCCAGCTGTCCAAGAATGAGTCTGAAATCTTCAGCTTCTGGTCTCAAGGTTGTTTATTGTTGGTTATCAGAAAACATTTTCAGCCTGGCCCGTGGAAGTCTGTTCAGCAGACCAGACCAAGACACTCTCCCCTCCCACGGGGCTTGTGCTCTCTTTTGTACTATAAACTACATATACTTTATTTATAGTTACTTTCCAATAGCTATCACCTATGTTAGACTGTGTCCCTTTACCTTACACCAATACCAAAGTGCCACCATCACCCAAAAGATGGAAGCTAGGAAGAAGAAGGAAGGAGGACAGGACAAGGCCCAATTCCCTCCATCTTGCCTCCCAGCTCACTATAATAAGAATTCTAACTCTACACTTTTGTGACTTTTACTTCTTCACACGGTGGTGGTAATTTGTTCCATGGACCAAGCTCAAAGCCACAAGAATTTCTGACTGCATGCCAGAGTCTCTGGCCCCCTTGCCAGGGCTTTAAACCCCCCTGGCCTGGGCTTAGATCACCCAGGACTGAGGGATGACTGAGGGTCAGAGGGATGTCCTGGGTTCCCACAGTGGCTGGAGTAGTTTATGCCAAAGAAGGACTTATTTACACCTCTGCCACTGTTCCTAATTTATTTTTAGACCATATATTCCTTCAGAAAGAAATAAAGGGCAAAATTTAGCCATCTGGTCTTCCTTCAGATGCATTACTCAGCTTACCACCTACACTGCTGGGCACAATAATTCCTGATGAACAGAGCTGACATCCAAACAAGCAATGTCACCAAAAAGCACTTGAGTCTGGAAACCCTAAGATAACCTATAGGATTTCCATTTAGTTTATTTTATAATAACATGTAAGCTTCATAAATTCTAACATGTCTGTAATACCTCATTCTGATATATTAATGTTCTCAAAATACATTTCTTTGTGTCCTCATTTGTTACACACAAGATTAAAGAGGTGAAACAATGGCTATCCAAAGACTAGCTGAAGACAGATTGCAAATTATCCAGATCACCTATTGCTCTGTCCACTAAGATGACACATTTTTTTCACTGACCCTAGAAATTATGTTTAGTTCTTACCTGTGTAAAAAATCTGTATTCTTTTTCTGTGGGTAAACAAAAAAGAGCTGGAGAAAGTATGACCTTCCTCTGGAGACCTCATGTCCCAAATAGGATAGCCGCTGCCTCAGTGCTGTCTAGCCAAACTTAACAAATTTTTGCCTGAGTTTTTCCTTGAAAATAAATGAGGATTAGATTGCCAAGCATCTCCTGCTGATATTTTACCCAGCTTTACTAGTTTCTAGAGACAATTTTGTCTTTTCTACTTGTGTTCAGTTAGATATCCTACAATGTTAAATACACTGGTGAAGATACTTAGGAATGAACACTTTAGGACCACCTAGAAAGTCTTATTGATTTAATAAATACAACAGGACTGGTTATCATTACTGTCAGAGTACACAGCAGGTTTTAATTCTGGGATGTGCTCAAACAACAGGTGCTTCCTAATACAGTCTTTGAACCAATTATCCAGTAAGTAAACCAGAATATGGACTTTCAGCAATATTTGCTATTGGATATGAATGCTTTTACTACAGCTAAACCAATTCAGATTACACAGCACCTGTTCTCCACGTTACTCAGGGAGCAACCTTGGAGACTTGCCATGTCAGTAAATATCATCCTGGAAGGAGCAGCACTCCAGAGCCTACACAGCCAGTCACTTGAGTCTTCTTGAACACAGTATTATGAAATATTAAAAAGCTGAGGGACGTTGGGACTTACTGTATCCAGAGAAGAACCCAAGCAGAGACAACAGCATGTGCTGAATTGTAAATTTGGGATTTTCTCCTCTGCTATAGCCAAATAAAATGTAGTTTTCTGTTTGCAACCTATATTTTTGAGTAATCTTCAGATTTCAACCTCTACTCAGAATTACCTAACAGATAAGAATTTAAAGCTAATGTTGCACTATCTTCTTTACACTCATAAGAATATCTCTGCAGATATAATACTTTCCTGCAGCAAAAATACACAATATTGTTTATAATGATACCTCTGGGCACAATTAATTTGCCCAAAGATTGTCTTTTATCTTTAAAGATCCCTAGGATTTCTCACCTGATCTTCAGCTGTTCTTGTAGAAGGCATGAGTTTTCTGAAAGATTTGCGAGGCACAGCTAGTACTGCTGATGTCTCAAATGCCCTAAGACCTGACACTGGAACAATCAGTCTGCATTTATTGCTACAAAACTCATTATTGTTCATCTGTCAAAATATGAGACACCACAAATCCATCTCTAGGTAAACAGACTTTCATAAGTCATCTAAGGATAAAATATTTTATGAACAGCTGGTCCTTCTGTGAGGATTGTGCCAAGCCTTCCTTTGCAGTCTTAAGCTTGTGAGGCATCTTCATTTTTCAGCATTCACCTAAAATAAACCTTGCTATCTACTGCTACTGCTGAAGACAGTTAAGTGAAGTGCAAAGTTCTGTGTAGTGGCATTTCACTCCAAAAACAAGTGACATGTTGTGTGTGCTACACTATGATCCAGAAATCGTGATTTAGCTTGACAAAGCTGGAATATTTGCCTGTGGATAAAATTTTCCCCTTTTTGGGGTGGAGGAGATAGTACAATTTAAAGGCTTCTAGTAATCTATTGTAATTGACTGAAACTTTCCAGAAATAGCAGAGAGGTAAGACATTTAGCATAAGTACTGTGGTTAAAGGGCAGAGATGACAATGTAATAAAGAAATCAATGTCCCAAACCAAACAAAAACAAGACAAGCATTCAGAGTGGGTTTTAATTAGGTCCCATTTTCAATACTATGTTGAATTTACATATTTCTAATATTGATCCTTACCTTACTGCTAAGCCCACAGATTCTTGTTTTAACAGCACTTTTTGTCAGTGAAATGAAATCATAAGTGCTTTACTGCCTAAAGTAGGCATTAATATGTGTATGCTGAACTCTAGGCTTTGATATCCTATACTCTAGTTTGTGGTGCTTAACATTTTCAATTTAATTTGAAATGATCACATATAAAAACCTGGCCCTTGAGTAAGAATGCAAGTAACACATTGTTTTGAATGGATGGCAGAAAAATACAAGAAACAAATATTCCATCAACACCTATAGCAGTGCCTTTGCAATGAAAACCTGTGCTGTCCTACCATCCACCCCAGCACTGATAACTTCTACAGCAGCTTGCTTTGTCATTGAATGCCACAGAGTCCCCAGTGCCTTGGGAGAGTGCACTTTAGTTATGGTACAGGCAGCCTCCTTCACACCCAGCCCAAAGGGTCAGCACTTACTGGCTTTGCACCAGCTCCTGCAATTGTCAGTCCAGGGCCTGTGGAAAACTCAGCGCTCTGTTAATCCATTTTGGCCATTTGCTGTTCAAATCAATGATCCAGCATTTCTCTCTTTGTTTTCCCATCCCACTCTGTGCACAGTCTGCTGTTCTGTTCCTCCCCAGAAGCAGCTCTGGGGTTTTGCTCTCTGCAGCAAGTGACACACAGCTGACAGCAATGCTCTCACACAGCTTTTCTTCTCCCACGTGTTTCAGGTCCATTTCTAATCCGGGCTCTGAGCACTTAGGAGACATATTTGGCTTCACTGACTATCTTGGTTTTCTGTAGACCTCAGCCATTTCTTCTGTGTGTTCAAGTACTTTTTTTGGGAGAGTACTCCTTGGCATCTACCAGATCTATTTTTCTCACAACCTGTTCTTGTATCACAACCTGTTCCAATAAGCTAAAATGGACATTATTTACTGTTGTCAGTACTGCAGAAGCTGCAGCACACAACAGGTCCTGATGGGAATCACCAAGAGCCTCCTAGGTAATGTGACTACTCCCTTACTTGCAGTTTATTTGCTTGCTGGTCAAGAGTCCAAGTTTACAAAGGGGAACAAGGAAAGCTTATAGATAAGAATCCAAAGCAATCCTATGAGCAGCAAACTGACAGCTCTTCTACATGTCTTTTCCCCACAATTTGGCTCTTTGCCAGACAAATAATGTGTGACAAAGAGGGATTTCCTATATGACCTTGAAAGGAGTCATTCAGATCCACAATACTGTACAAAACCGAGGCATTATAAAAAGTAAAGAAAGCTGATTCAAGATGAAAATCTTTGTTCTCCATATTAGAAAGAGCTTGATTATAATTATACCTTCCTGGTCATGATGGTATTTAGCCGGGCTTGGCAGGAGAAGGGTCTCCAGGTACAAAAGAAGCTGAGAACTGCTGTGCCAAACAAAACAACCACATTACTGCGTCCCTCAGAGCCAGTCAGATGCAGGTCCAAGGAAAGATTCATAATCTCCTTTTTCATGATCTCTGCACTTCTTTTCCTGCCTTTCATAGCTCTTTGAAGATCCTTGTTGGACTGAAAAATATGTATAAATGTAAAAGTATTTTTTTCTCCCACTGACCTAGATCTGTCCTTTCAAGCACAGCACCAGTTTGTTGGATTTGGATTTCAGTCTTTGCTCTGGAAGGAATGGCCCAGTGGACATCTGGAAAAAGTAGAGTTGACTGTAGAAATCTCAAACCCATACAAAGGGGATGTGTTTGAGAAAGGATCACAGTTCTTACCTTCCTTTGCTTCTCGGACTTTGCTTTGATCTTTCTGAGATCACTTAACAATCGAAAGTTACTTCTGGTGGCTTTATGAGGGCTCATGAAAGGAAATGTGGCCTGTTTATTCCACTTATCATGGGCTGATAAATATAATACAAAGCCATAATTAGCAGCAATGATTAAAATATCAGTAGCTGCAGTTAAGGCTGAAATGGCTGGCGACTGAACTCTCTGTACATTATCCTGATGTGACAAGACCAAGTTGTTGTCCCTGGTTTATGGACAGAACTCACCAATATTGTTAATCAACACATTTCATAGGCCCTTTCTCTCCATCCAATTTCTCTTTAGTCTCTTGTTCCTGGACTGACAGTCTTTCTTTTCTTTCTTTTCTTTCTTTTCTTTCTTTCTTTCTTTCTTTCTTTCTTTCTTTCTTTCTTTCTTTCTTTCTTTCTTTCTTTCTTTCTTTCTTTCTTTCTTTCTTTCTTTCTTTCTTTTTCTTTCTCAGCAGTCCATCTTCTGGAATTTTTTTGTTTGATTATTATTTTATATGATGAGTTTAAAAATTCAAGAAATTAATATAAGTTGTTCTTCATAATTTCAATTTAAATAAAAAAATCTGGTGGTTAGTTTAATCCAGAAAGACTGTTATTCTATCTACTCCTTATGAAGTATGTCTTCATTATTTTCTCATTTGAGTCCACTCCTTAGAGTATTTGGTCTTTGTTGTTTTCAAGTAAAAGCTTGAATTTTCACCATGGTGAATTTGTCCCATTTGTTTTAATATTAGAAGATTTAACCCATTATCAGAAACTGACAAATACAAAATGTACATTTTGTTCAGTAATCAATTTTAATTCAAGCTCCAGTCAGTAGGAGAACAATGCTCTATCAACAAATGTAGCACAGAGGTGTTTGCTGTTCTCCATATTTTTCATAAACTTTGTAAAGAAAATCCTCTGAAGGATCTGAATTTGTATCCTGCTGAGCACAGAAAGTGCTGATGAGTCAGTGAAAAGCTTTTACAGGCTTATATGAACATGTCTGCTGTGGGATTTGAGTTGAGGATGCATAGACACAGGCACACTCAAAGCATATCCTGGAGTTTCTGGTTGCATACTAGTTGCAAGGATCTTAAAACAACTTTCACTGGGACTGCCAGGGGTTACATCAGACAGAAACATTTGCAATCCTTAGAAAAACCCCAAAAGACACTGAAATCCTTGCCACTTCAAGTGTTCAGTGTTTTAGGGTTTGCCTCATTTTTATGTCTAGAGAAAAATCATAATACCAGTGCCTACAGATTCCACCCCTACTGCAAAACTTGCCCATGGCATGGTGGCAAAGAGGTTAAAAAGTTTTTAGCCCCATTAGCACCTTCACAGCTCCCCACAGGAAAGTGATGCTCCAGTGCCGCCTCGTGGCTTCCTCCTTCACAGAGAGGGGTCATCCCAGCAAGGTATGGTGCCACTGCTACCTTGTGTTTGCTCTGTGTATTGAACTATTCCTTTAATTTTTTTATTTTTTCTTTTTTAATGTCATAAACACAGAGCTCTGGAAATGAGTTTGTGAATAGAGTTAGTGCTGAGATCTGATGAACAACTCTGGCCCAGTCAGAGCTGCAGCTCACTGTGCCATGTCTGGTGCCCTTGGACGGGATTGGGTGGCTGGGCTGGCGAGACCCACTTTGAGATGGACAGTGGGGTAAGTGCAAACAAGTGTTCTCAGCCTTCCTCTCTCTTCTCTTCCTTTCTCTGCCAGAGTACCTTCCCCAGAACTGCCAGCAGTTACCTCCTTTTACTCAAGACTGATCCTTCTGTTGGGAACAGGCATCTGCAAATGCCATAAGAGGTGGGAGAGGCAAAAAGGCAAAAACCTCTTGCACTTAAATGTGTGCTACCACCTTGCACAGTAATGCTGAAGTGTCATAACAAGCCTCAATACTGATGAGCAGGGACAGGCAGCCTGAACAACCAGCCCTACTCTCTCCTTAGGCATGGCCATATTATGGAACCATATTTCTTTTACAGTCTCCTCACAAACCACATTATTTTCCACGTTTAACTGAAACTGCAGCAGCACAAACCACCTCACACAGACCCTGCTAGCTCTGGATAGCATGGGGCAAAGCAGCTCCAACATCGGGCATTCTGCTGGGAATGGGGGGGAGAGAAAGGGACACATAAGCTCATTTGCTGGGGACTAACATGCTGAACTCAGGTCAAGGGTTCAGTCCTCTAAAGCTTTCCTTTCCTGAACTGGGAGTGAATGAAAACTTTTCAGCATTTCAAACTGTGTGAGGCTTTTTCCTACTTCACGTCTACTTTTCCAGGTACTTGGCAGAGCAACTCAAAGTACCCAAATTCCCAGTACAAATCCAGGAAATATCAAACATTTCAGAAGGACAAAAGGTCAGGCTTGATGCTATTCAGACTAAAGGGAACTTATTAAAGAGGAACCAGAGAGATGGTAGGTACCTTATCCCTGGAAACATTCTAAATTTTGAACTGTGTATGTTGTGTCATTATGTGTGTTATAACCAGCCATTTTTAAAATGAACTTGGAAAAACCATCTCTCTTTGATAATGTCTTCTGGGGAGATAAGTTTGAGAAAAAACTGCTGCCATAAGCATTCTCAGGGATTTAATTGCCTTCTCTGGCAGTCAATCTAAAGTCTTGGTTTAATTTCTTGCATTTTGACAAGGTTATAATTAGCATTAAACTTGTGAAGATCTGCAAAGCTGAGGTAAGCAAGTTGTCTGTAGCTGGGACCAGAGTTTTGCTTTGTTTCACATTCCAAAGCCTCTCAAGCACCTTTCCTGTACAGTGTCTTATACTAATTCTTCCTATGATAAAAACAAATTACAGAGGCCTAGCATCAAGTAGTCACTAAAACATCTAGGTTTTCCTTTCAGTTTTCAACTTAGAAAAGTGTACCTCTAACTTCCAATGCAGAATCTTGAATTTAGATTCCAAGATGATAAAAACTGTCCTTCTCCTTTACCATTCACCAGCATTTGTAACCTGCTTGCCTAGCCCCAAACTCCACACATGCACTGTGTTTAGGAGCTGTGAATTTCTGTAAGACTCATTTCCTGCAGTCTCAGACAGACTCTAGGACTTGAAATTTGCTTAAAACTGAAGTGGATATGTTTTATGTCAATATGTTTACACATTAAACAAAACTGAAATGCTACCTTACCTTGGAAATATATTCCAACTCAATTTACCAGGGAAATGTCATGGGTAAATATCACAGCCCAGCCTCTACACAAATGTACTTTATTCCTTCTGTCACATGTTTGAGATTGAGCATTCTTTTGGGAAACGGTGTTTCTGGATACTCTCGGGGTCTAGAAATTATGCTTCTTGTTAAGGAATAATTTATTGCTGTTATTCATCTTGCATTTCTCTTATAATAGAATGCACAATAGAATGGCCTTCTCTGTGGTAATGTTAGAAAAAGAAATCTGCTTCCAGAGTTAAAAAAGTATGTTTTAAGTATAACAAAAATTATCCATATCATGGTATTAACAACACAAAATGTAATTGAAGAGATCAAAAAGGCATAAATTTCTTCTGTTTTCTTTCTGGTTTTGGTGTATTTTTATGGTTTGGTTACTTTGCCACCATTTTAAAATGACACCTTTGTCAGAGACCTTCCTCAAAGCAACATTTGAGAACTCACTCTGTCATCCTAATCACAATAATTTCTGTCCCTCTAAGTACCCTGAAACATTGTGCTAGGATTATTCATGCAGCTCCAGGATGAAAAATAGGAATAAAAGTACCAAAACTCTTTTGAATTCTCTTTATGTTAACCTGTGATGCTTCTACAAGGAATCTTCTTTTATTTCATGTCTTGGCAGTATGAAAGAGGAGGCTGAGAAAGACACTACCTTGGGACTTACATGCTTCTGTCACTTTATGTCACAGCATTAAATTTATTAAATGAGAGGTGTTATGTGTTCATGTCAGCCTAAAACAAATGGGGTAAGGCATGAAAGGCAGCAAATTCTAATCTAAAGCCTTAGAAATTTTTATAGCTAATGAGTTCACTCTATTAAACTAGGAAATATAATCAATTACATTAGAAAAGATAAACACAGCTGCTTTATTAAAAAAAAATCAGTTCACATGAATCAGTTATAGAACTGAGCCATGTTGGTTAAAGGTAGATAAAAATGTTTATTCCCCCTCAGAGTTTCTATGAAGAATATCCTCCAAACTTTTTGGCAGAGAAGACACATAAACTCACACAGGCACATAACACACTCTAGCATATTAGACTCCATGCTGTTGCAATTCCTTGTGAATGGCATGAGGAAATTTCAATATACTGGCTATATTGTTAAGGCAGGAGATACCTTTAGCTGCACAGCCCTGCAGTTTTACCCTCTCATTGAAGCAGTGTGTACAGCTGTTTTCCATGCAGAGGGCTGCATGATGCTATTCAGTGTATGTTATAGTTTGTGAAAGGCCTATAGTCTGTTAAAGTGTTAGCAATTTGTGACTTACAGTGTCTCCTTTATCCTTCCATAGCAGGGAGCAAAGGGAAGCACAAAAAGACAGGTCCCTTCTACTGGCTTTTAACTCAAACAAACTGAAAGGGGTTACATAATCATATAGTCACCTCTACTTCCATCTCACAGAAGGGAGAAACATCTGTTTCCTAGGGATTATCTTTATCCTCAGATGAAAAAACTTAAAAAAACAAAAAACAACCAACAAAATCCCTACAAAACCCAAAAACAACACTAAACAAAGCAAACAAAACCCCCTACTTTTTTTGATGAGTACATAACAGAGTGAAAGACAGAAAAAAAGCATAAGGAATAGGGCATTGCTTAAGGTTGAACTTTGTCCTTCATTTAGAGTCTGAAAGAATCAACTCAGAATTTGTCTGTGGCATAAAAAAAGGCTAAGTAAAAATTTTAAACTAACTACTACACATGCCATCATCCTTATGGCTTGATGTGACATGTTACACTGGAAAAAGGTATTGCTTTGAATTCATACTAAGGATAGAGAAAAATATTTTTTGTTTTATCATATAGTAGCTCTTTCTTCTTTCTAAATATTTCATAATTTATTTTCCCCTCAGGAATATTATTTTCTTCATAAGGAAGGTAATTCATTCTTTACCTGGACAAATGAAATTGCATGTGTATGTATGCACTTGACATTTTTATATTGCTAAATGACCCATTGCACACTTTTCAAACAACTCAATATATTTACTTTATTAAATTTCCTTTTCTAAAAATAATTTTTCTTTATAAATCTGCCACCTGTACACCACTTATTTATGGTGAAGGCTTTCAACATAAGCAAAAGTTGACTAATATTTCATCCTTCAGTTTCATCTCTCTCCTTGATAATTTTGCATTAAAGAGCTAATAAAATCTCTCTGCTCTTCATTACAGACTAAAATACCACAGAGCTTTCTTTCTGCTTAATCACATTGCTTATTATTGTAAAACAGAATATTTACCTTATATGATGCCTGTTTATCTGCAAAATCATCCTCCTGTTCTACTGCAAATTTCTGTGAACTGCCGTGTGCATGCATTTCTAGAAGAGTAAGAAGCATTGTAGGATGCATGTCCTTTCCTAATTGCCTAAAGAGAGAACTTGATGTATAGATGCTGCATGGGTGGAGCTATAAATGTCACCCAGCTCTGCTAACCTGGCATTAAGGCTGTTAGCACTGTTGTCTAAGTATGTCCTCCAGCTAATCTTCCCATCTTGTTCCATGTCTCAAAACAGATCAAGGACTTTAGGTTAAGCTAAGAAAACAGTCAACCTTTTCTTCTAGGCACAGCATTTCCCACCCAACTGCCCTCACTTTCTGAGGTCTGGAATAGGTATAATTACCCCAATTTGATGTATTTCATTGGTTTTGCAGGCATGTGCTCCATTTTTTTAGGTGTGCTACAGCTTGAGATACAGATGTCCATTCACACTGTGTATTGCAAGACGTGGCACAAGTGAAGGTTGGTGCTGTCAAGGACAGACCATTTTATTTATCTTTCAGAACAGCTAATGCACTCTCTAAAGGAAACTTAGAAGTGTTCTGTTCATCAAGCTTTACTCCTAGGAAGGATTCTCCTGCGACTTGGATTTTAAAATTAAAAAGAACCATTTAGGTTTAATTCATTGATAAAACAAGTTCTCAGTGGGAGCATTTGCTATGAAGTTTCCATAGATTTCTAAATTTGAATTTCCAGTAACCATGAAATTTAAGTTCTATGTGTGCTTATTCTGTGAAGATGTACATTTTGGCTAAAAAAATAAGAAAATTAATGACTCTATCATGTTTCTTATTTGCTACATGACCTCTATGACTCTCACAGACACATTAGTTTCTCTGCATCTTAGCCAAAGGAAATAAAAATAGATGTAGTCTCTCACAGGCATGAATCAGTGCAGAGCCTCCTCCAAAGTCTAGGCAGGATGACATGCAAGATCCACAGTGTATGTCACCTCCATCTGCAGAGACACAGAAATAACAGCTTTGGTAGCAAGACAAGACAGCTACTCACTAAACAAAACCTGACAATTCTATTGTTTCGTTATTTTCTCACTTCTTTTCTTCAACCCCGTCTTTCACTGTGCCTTGTGATTCCCAAGCCTATTAACTCATGAGATTGGATATTACCACATTTTTACTACAATTTGTACAATAAATTCTTCTGTAAAAGAAAGTGTTTGACATGCTTTAGTCTATTTTAACAAGGAAAAACATGAACAAGATGTGCAATAACTGAAGCACCAGAAAGTACATGAGCTTCCTTCAGAAAGCACAACTGTTTGACCATCCATGCAACTCTTATGATGTGGGGCATCACAAAACTTGGAGAAAAATTTTGTTGAGGTGACATCCAAGTCCCTTAGATTTCAAATCAGAAATATGTTGCTTTCATGGGTGTTTCCTTTATGGCAGACCCCCGTGAGGAGGTGTCCCTGCCATGTGTTATTCTGGCTTCAGCATGGTCTGTCCCTTGTGAGCTGATGCATGAATATTCATGCCTCTTAAAGAAGGCAATCCACACCGCCAGTCTTCCAAAATACATTTCTCAGACTGGTTCTCAGGAGAAGTGGGGTAGTAGAGACTGAGCTATAACATGGTACTCACTCTCTGCTGAGCTGGGAGAACTTTTCAGCTTCTTGCTATCACCTGTCTTCATCTGATCCATGTACTAGGAGTTTGCCTATTCTGTGTTTGGAAATAAGACATTGCTCTGGGTGACATCCACTGCAGCCGTGCCCTTCCCACCCCAGCACTCCCAGATCAAGGCAAAGAGGGGACAAGCGCACTGGGGGGGAAGTCAGTTCACCTCCAAATGACATATTAAGAAACGCCTGGGCATTGCACTGAATAGTGGGAGGTTTCTTTTCTTTTGTTTCTTTTTTAACCTGACAAAGCATAGTAAACACAGGGAAATCAGCTGTGCAGTTCAGGTACTCATGGAGCATTATACTTTGTTCAGACATTGAAAAATTCAAAACAGATATGAGTAATTTACTAGGACCATTTTTAAGATGGCAGAAAAACATTTCCCCTATCTAGAACTTAATCAGTGGTTTAAGCAGTCACAGATTTTCAATGGGAATTGACCTTACTTTAATTTTTCATCTTTCAATTCTTTCTTTGTAAAGCAAAATGTCTTTTGCCATATGTTGAAGTTTTTCCTCCATGCCATTGCTTCCCTTGACACTGACCTGCTTCACACATCTTGAAAACTCTCTGGAGAGGGACTGGCTTGCTTTGGGGTGGTTGGAGCTCCTTACTCCTGACCCTCTCATAATAAGTTCTTTCCCTAGGTTAGGTAAAATTCTGCTTCATTGCCACTGCATTTTGCCGAAGGGTTCATAATGGTACACTGGAACAAATTTCAGGATACCTAAGGAAACAAAACTATCATTTTTATTGGCTAAATGGTTTGCATGAGCATCTGAGCCATCCATGCAGAAGGGATATAAAAATGCAAGAATGGGCAGAGAGCTAGGGGAAGGGAGTGCTCTTGTGGCTACTCTGTAAGTTGTTCTTGGTTGGGAATGTGACTCAGTTCTTCCACTGTTTTGATTCAGGGAGTCACAGCTGTGCTTCTCTGTCACACCTCTGCTTAGTATTGTCCTTTCTAGCTTTGGCACTGCAGATGTCTGTTGCCAAGCTGATGTCTTATTTTGTAGTACCTCAGCAAAAGTAGGCAGTTGTAGAATTGACTCTGACAATAATCTGTTAAATGTCTGGCAGCCCATAAGGGATTGTTCTGCCTTGAAAGGCATAATTAATCCTACTCCAAATGTGTGGGAGGTGTTTCACCATCATGAATATATTATTATGACATATTTTCACATTCGAACTCATATTATCAGCTTCTGCCTATTGGTGATGCTTCTATCATATATTTCCCATTAGATCACAATGCAAAATAAGTAATTCACATTTATTGGTATTGCAGCACCCTTTTTAATTCCCCTTCTTTCGCCACAGCTTATAATCTTCTCACTTTTGCCCATCATGACAATCTTCCAGTGAAGCTCTGAAACTGGACTACATAAAATAAACAAGTCATTCAATACAGAATAAATGTTACAGTATTTATACAAGTATTCTTCTGTACCAGTCTCTGTTTACAGAGCTTTCCTCTGCTTCATATCCTCATTTTCCTATATTTGCCTTGCTTAGGCTTTTAGGGTCCCAGTCCTGATCTGAAAGAACAATATATTGTCAAATCAGTATGGTCTCATCCTTACAGTTAATTATAC
>VWYI01012411.1:34213-95862 GCA_013399455.1 Anthoscopus minutus | reverse complement strand
GAAAATTGTAATTGACTCAAGGGTTTCAAGAGAGACTGAGCTTTTTTTCTGGTAGTATATTCATTAGAAATGGTTAATTCCTCTCAATATATTCACAAAAAAAATAAGGCAGAAGCAGACCTGGCTGAGGGAGAAGTACAGGAAAGACTTTTAATACTGCCTTGTGTTGTTGATGATGAAGATAATATATTAGATATTATATTAGATATTATATTTTTTTTCTGTTAGATGTTTGCGTTTACAACCACACATTTCTTAGCAGGCTCAGATCTCACACTCTGATTGCCTGCCTTATCACTCCATCACCAACTCCTTCCTGCTGAACCACTCTGCTGAACCTTGACCTGTAGAGATTAGCTCACCCTAGAGAAAGGGGAAAGGGTAGTTTGGTCTCCCGGTCCTTTTGATCTAATCTTTTCTTCTCAGACTTTCAGGCGGGTTACCAGAAGATGTAGTCTGCTACTATTTTGGTGACTTTTCTGTATTTTATATTTGTTCTTTCCTCCAACAGAAGAGAATGTAAATGATACCTTCTGGAATGTGAAACAGTATTATTGGATTATAACTGATGTGAAACTAGAAGATAATTAGATGTTGTGCAAGCTATATAATTTGTTAAGCTGATGGCAAAACTACAAGAGCAGTACTGTAGATTCTGAACATACTTAGTCAAAAGATGCCAGAATGACTGAGGACTGTAAATGCAACAAAATTTCTTTAAAAGAATGGTGCATATAATAAAAAACCTTTTCTTTCTCTGTCTTATGCTTAATATTGCCATCCATTAAGACAACAGTTATTCCCTTCTGGCTACAATGACACATACTTTGATGTTCAGAGGTACCAAATTAAAGGATTGTAGCTTCTACCAGCAGTGGCAATTACTTTGATGTAACACTTTTGCCCAAACCTGCACAAAACCATAATAGAGTAGCACAAAAGTAAATTAATTAAAAAATCCCACATACTTTAATGTTGTTAATGTCTTTAATGTAATTAAAGTCTTTAAAGTTGTCTGAGACTCTTTGGATTCCAACTGTATATAAGATAGAAAAAATTAGAATTTGCAGTTCTGAATGGCTTTTAAATAAGCTTTGTGGGATTTAAAGAGAAATGATACTGAATCCTCACCAGTAAAGCAAAAAGTGTATGCAATTTTCTCACTTTCCTGGAATACCACATTTAAGTTTTTCCAGGTTTTATTCATCAAAAGGATAGTTTTTTTTTGGGGGGGGGGTTGTTGGTTGTTGGTTGTTGGGTTTTTTGGTGTTTTGTGATTTTTTTGGTTTTGTTTTGGGTTTTTTTGAGGTCTTTTGTTTGGTTTTTTTGTTTGTTTGTTTGTTTATTTTTAAAATTTATTTTTAATTCATAGTGGGGTTACAAGTAGGCAAAAAAATGCAGATTTTCAGTAGGAAGACAAAAGACAATAGGTTATATGGTCACATAGGATATCAGTCACAGAACCCAAGGCAAGGCCTCTAGGGTCCAACCGCACCCACACTGTGTGAACCAACTCTGTATTGGAACTCTGATCTTCTTTCTGTGCAGTCTCCTAAACAGTGAGAGCACAAGGTGCTCCCAGGCTAATCTGTATTTCAATGCCTATTTATCTATTCTGGACAACCTCAAACTGATGTATGATCCTCCTAAACTTAACAGAATATTATTCAGTGCTGTCCTAGCCCAATACCTGCACACCCAGCTCACCTGCACACACATTTCTGTTCAACCTTTCTCACCTCATTGCTCACCTAGTGCCATTGGCTGGAGCTCTCTGCAGGTCTGAAAGTAACAAAGCACCAAACACATCCCTTTGGCCACTTGCCCTTTTAATCATGTGAATTGATTATCTCAGTCTGACCTTGATAAAACCCCTGCAGCTGTGAGCCACCGCAGGAGATAATGGAGGTGACTGACTCCCAGTTTCTCAGGTGATTTCTCATATGTCATAAACAGACAACACAGTTTATCACATCTGTTAACCTACACTGCATTTTTTCCAGTAGTTTAATTACAAAACAACAAAACATGTTTTTAGGAGGTATTTGGGCCTTTAAGTATTTGCCAGTTATTTACAACCTGCATGTACCATATTGTGGTCTGAATTCAAACATCTGCTCTGTGTTCTAGATGTTCTGGAAATTGCTTATTTTTAGATTGTAAATGAAAGCAATGCCATGTTGAGTCACATGCTTCACATGGCTCCTAGACTTTCAGCTTTCTGTCAGGACAAACATATACACGTCCTCAGGATCAATGTGTGGGAGATAAACCTTTTGTTGAACACACATTTCCCTTTAATAAGGCTTGGAACCAGCTGACTTGACAAAGCTAATTATTAAGTTTCCTCTCCACAAATAAAACATTTTTTCATTTTGCTTTAGCTACAGTATTGTCCAATGACTAGATGTGAATAGATGTTATAATAAGCCATTATTTCTGCAGAGACTATTGGAAATTTATCTTGTGCAGAACACCAGAACAGAGGGCTGCATGTGCTTTTTTTTACCGAAGCTTTTAAGTTGCTCAGTGAACTGTGATCTTTAAAGAAGCCTGACTTTGATAGCTTTATGTCCTATCAGATTCTCATCAAAACCAGTGTTAGGCAATGATCCCATTACTGTTCAAAAGCTTTGTTAATGAATTATGAGCAATACGACACGACATGGCTGTGTCCCGCCATTTTTTCCTGCTCTTCAAAGCTCAGTCTTAATTCCTTCTGCCAAAGCCCATCTGCAACTCCAAAGCCTATGGTTAGGGAAGGAAGCTCTAAAAGGCTACCACAGTTTTACAATCTCTTGGGTTCATTCAATCTTAAGAGACTCAGCCTCTGGCCAGTTGTGATATTGCTTTGTACTTACATTTGCAAAATTGACATTGTAGGTTTTCTTGCAAGCTAAGAAGTTCCTAATTGCAACTAGACTTTCAGTGTGTTGAATTTGCTAGAAGGCAGCAGGATGAGATGGATTCTATACCTGCCTTGCTGAGTGACTGCACTTCAATGGCCCTTGATTCATTTATCTATATAGGGCTATAAAAGTTTGAAAATAGCAGCATGAATTATCAGGAATGGGTGTGTATGTGTGTGTGAAGGGGAGGGGGAAAGGTATGAAATGCTTTAGAACATATTTAAACTGCAGGGTTAAGAACAGAACTGGTATGTCTGAGAATAAGTAAAAGACCATTTAGAAAAAAGCAAAACAACAACCCAAACAACAACAACAATCCCACAAAATATAAGGTCCTTTTTGGCCTCATGTGGGTCTTTAGGACACAGAAGGAAACTTCAAAAGATCATGACAGTAATCTCACAGATTACACTGACAAGGATCTATGGATTTTTTGAAACAGGCCACTTTCCACTGATGAAAATCTGCTATTTTGATTTATCATAATGTAAAGGACTTCATCCTGTTCAAATACAGTAATTATCAGAAGTACAGTTCTAAGATGGAGTTTCATAGTGTCTAGCAGGTGATACTACAGGGTCCAGGCATGGTTTTCCTTCTTTACCACTTTCAGTGGAAGGAAGAAACTCTGGGACAAGTATTCCCTAGTGTTCAACAAAAGGGAAATTATTACATCTAGGCACAACCAACACATTTCATTTCACTTTTCACTTTTGTCTGTATGCACATTGCACTGTTTGTTAATCTTTATTTTCGGAGACTTTCCAAGAGGCTCCCTCCAAGAAGTCTTTTCTCAAAAAGCTTAAAAAAAGTGCTTAAAGAGCAGTCTAAAACTACTGAGCTCAGAAAGTCCTTTCTAGAATAATCTAATATAGAATCTAACAGTCTCTTCCTTGTCCAATTCAGCTGTAAATTTCATTATACTATAGCGTTGCAATAGGTTGAGTTATCACTTAATGTACACATTCCTAGCTCTAACACTCTCTTCAACAAGCTGAAATTATTTTGATGTATTTGTTAAACAAAATAGTCTCAGTTACAAAAACTCCAGTCTCAGTGAGAAAGAAACACATTAGTGTTAGCCAGGGGAGGGGAAAACATTTGAGAGTGTGTGATAGAGTGAAAATTTAGTGAGAATAAGGGTTTATGTTAAAACACAAACCCAAAGACAGAAACACAAACTCAGTAGAACAAAAATAACTAGTTTGACTACATTATACTGCAAGTGCAGGTCCCCTTCTAATCTTTCTATCACTTGGCTAAGCTGTGTGGCTTTCTCTCTAATGGAATATTAATCTTGTTAAGTTGTAATTGGCAAAACCAGTTGTCACTTAAATGACAGAAACCAGAGATAATTCTCAAAAAGGTTTGCATGTGGTCTTCTAATTACAGTTACAGTTCTAAATGAACTTGCACATCTCTCCTTTATGGTGGCTATAACTATTATTCAGCAAAGTTTTAAAACACATTGACAGGGAACACATGCACACCATCAACCATATTCACACTCACAGGTACAGCCTGCAGTCTCTTGCAGCATCAGGTTTGTTTTTTCATCCATATCTAAAGGGCTTGTACCTTGTTGACTGCCCTAGCAGCTGATATAGCTGGGGCTGTGCTTTGTTCCCTTGTTCTCCAGTCTGCCTCATGGTGAAATCAGCAGCGTTGCCCAGCCAAACCCGACGAGTGCTGGATACCAAATGTATACTCCATAATTCTCTAAATGGCAAGAGTCTTGCACCTGCCTCTTTTTTTTTTTTAATTTTATTTTTTCTAGTGGAAGCATACCAAATGCTCTCTTAGCAATGATGAGATTTTTATGGCTTAAATTAATTATGCATCAGTCTGTGGAACTTAATAGTTACTATTTAATACGCATTTCTATTATTTACTCCTTTCCTTCTCGCCACAATGTGTTGGCAGTGACCACCTCCCAGCAGAGTGCTGTAGACATTTAGCAGCACAACTCTTACACCTACATTATATATATATATATAAAAAACACTTACACTATTTGCCCAGTGCCCCATAAAATTTACTGCCTGAATAATTGAAATATTTCATGTGGCCACTAAAGTTCAGTTTAAATCAGCTCAATCAATACACAATTTCTCTGGAAGAGGTGAAATATTAGTACAAAACCTGAAGCCTTTGAAGATATTTGTCTGCTTCTCCTGTGCCTTGTGTCCAGTAAAAGTTAATTTAAATGCTAATGTTGGAAAACTAAACATTCCATTAACATTGGAAAACTAAAATTCAGATTGCTTACCATACTTCAAATATATTCCTGCAGATACATGCTTCAATATTGCAGTCCAGAAGGTACTGAACAGCAATTTTTTTCCCGCTTTATGTGTAATTATGTATCTAGATAGAAGAGAGATAAAAACAGTGGTGAAAACCTACTGTATGTCCAGAGCTCCAATCCTCCTGATAATTTTTTGTTAGTTGTATATAGAATTCAAAAGTAGCTACAGCTCATTTCCAGGTTTCTCCTGCTTAAAAACAAAGAAAAATGTCATGACATGAGGCATAGAGACGAAGAGAGGGAAGGAGGAAGTAAGGACTGTACAGTGGATCAGAATAGAATGATTTCTTTGTTCAGTCTTCCTATTGGCAAGTAATTAAAAATGACTGGGAATATTTCCAGAAAAGAAAATTCAAAATTTCCCCATATCAAGCATCAGAGACTTTGCTCAAATATATTCATTAACTCATAGGTGATGGATTTTAATAATGATGAAACACGTTATAAACTCTTTTTCACATGCTAAGGAAGATATTTGAATCCACCATCTCAAAGTATGTCTCAGACTAGTGTGTGCAGTGAGGGATGCTCAGTTCTTGTTCCAAAGTCTATGGCTCAGGCTCACATATGCTGAAGAATGTGGTAAGAGCAGAAGAACAAACAAAATTCTCATAAAAGTTTATTACATACCCTGTTTTGGCTACAGAGAACTTTGGTAAAGGATAACTAATAACCTCTTCCTTGGGCCATGCTTCACTTTCACATTTGCTCATCTCACTTTTTCCTTCTCCTCTAGAAATGCTCCAATAAGTGTACTGAAAGATATTCAGCACTTTTAAGAGAAATCTGGTGCAAGGATGAAAAGAAATAACTCGAGATATTCCTCAGCTATGAAGAGAGAAAAGCTGAAACATAGGAAAGGTTCTGTCAAATACAAAGCGCTCTTACAATGCTACAAATTAGCATGGTGGATTTTGCTGAGAGCTGGCATAGCGCAGCTTTGCAGTGGGATCAGGAAGGGCTGGCTGGGTGAGCAGCAGCACAGTGCAGCTGGGTGCTAGCCCTGACAGTGAAACTTCTGCTGGAAAGCATTTTTACCTCTCATATCAAAGTTCAAAAAGCATCCTAATAAGAGATCTCCAGTCTTTGCCCTGCTGTCCTTTCAAAAGTCTCTTTCAGTAGGAAGAACTACAGCTAAATCTGCAGAGAACACAGACATACCCTATTTTATACTTTTTGTTCCTAAGGACAAGTCAGATTCCCACAAAACCTGAGATCCGCACCAACATTCTGCTCTGAGAAAGCTGAATTTGACCTAGAATTACTCTAGGTTTAAGGGGGGGGATGTTGATAAAGTTTTAATCTAGGTAGCTACAATTTACAGAGAGAGGAAAAGTAAGACACAACTTCAAGGGGCAGATAATTACTGTTTCTTTGATATGTTGAATTTTACCATGTCTACAGAACCAAATTATCTGCTATTTCACACAATTTTACAGCTTTAACTGCAATTATGTCTGTAAAAAACATTTTTCAAGAAACTTGTTTTCTCAATACTCCTTAAATAACTTGTGGCAACACAGTAAACCCTCAAGAATAAAAGTGTTAATAAAGACTGGTATGATAACATTTTCATTAGTAGCTCTGTTATTCTACTAGAAGACAACAGATTGTTGGGGCTACAGTAGCAAAGCATGATTTGAAGGGAAATATCTTTCTTTTAGATAACTGATGTAATTGGAAGGAAAAAAACCCAACCAAAGGTAACCCCAACCAAACAAAACTGCAACATTCAGTTTAGGACAGACTGAAAAAAATCCCTGCACTGAATTTTACTGGGTTATGTTAATGACCTAGACAATCTGAAAGAGAAGACACTGAAATCTGTAGAGAGCAATAGTGTTTAAGAGAAGATTCAAGAGGAGAAAGAGGAAAAATAATGATCTTCAGTGGAACCTTGAATTGTGTTTAACAGACAGGAGATGGGGTGGCTAACAAGTACCATTGGAGCAATAACCTTCCTCTGAGATTTAAAATTTGATCAGAAAATGATTTTTGTCTAGGTTCATCTATGGATGTTACCTGTCTCCCACTAGGACATGAAGCATTTCAGATATGCTGTGTTTTGTCTATGAAAAATGAAAGATTTTATGTCACAGTGTTTTTAATGTTTAAGTTATCTTAATTTCTCCTACTGGAGAAAAGCCTCATGAAATAAAATCAAATTCACTGATGAATGTTCTGTTAAAAGAATACTGAAATGAATCAAATATCAAAACTAACATGAAACTGTGTGATCCTGGGAACTGATATATAGATGCTAATAGTTTACTGTGTTACAGCAGGATAGTTATTTCATGGTATCTCAGTGATATGATATCTCTGTCTGCATGATACTCACTGTTGGGTAAATACTGGCACAGCATTCACAATGAGTACCCAACTCAGCTGGTTAGGACTGAATATAGGGATGGCAGCACCAGGCTGAAGTGACCACAGTTACCTTACCCTGACACTGCAGTAAAACCTGTGAAGCATTGCCTTACTTTGTACACATTTGGGTGGAGAACTTTTTAAGTTAAAAATAATCTCAAAATATCTTTAAAATATTGTTAACAAAGAACATGATTTTCAAAAGTAGCTTGTGAGAGACAGTCCTCAGAGACCCTGTGGCGAAATAATGGGAGCCGTATTTAGCTGCCAGCTCTTGAGACACAGGGAAGTCACAGCAGAAGTGTGACAGTGATAACAGTCTGGCTGTGCAGGGAAGCATGGAGTGGTACCTCTCTCAATAGTTTTGTAAGTTCCATTCAGGAAATAACTACTCTCTGAGATGAAAGAACCATCACTGGTTGAACTATAAAGTCAGTTTCCCAATAGAGTGACGGATGTTCTATACTAAGATATCCTGTGGAAGCAGGATGAGCCTGAAGGAAACAGAGTAAAACCTTAAGTCTGTTTGACTTCACCTTGGAGTTATCCTTTACAAAATACTGCAACTCAGAGAATGTTTCTAATGTGCTCATGGGAACAACCAGTTCTCTACAGCATAATATTTAGGGAATGATCTAATTAACCTGAATATAATAGAGAATACTTCTTCCAGGGTAACAGAAAGGATTTAGAAACCAGTGCTACTTATCGTCTCCTTCACAAGGAGTATATTTTTAACAGGTATTAAAAGGTGCATACATAAATGGAACACAATTAGATCCAAGCTACTCACTTTCAGCAACTGAATAATCTGAAAACACGGTATTCTTGACATCCTAAAAAGAAAAACTGACATTTAGCATTCCTTCCTCTTTTTTTCCCCTCCAGGAATTTGTTACACACTCAACATCTCCACACACTGGTAATTACAAATAGGAACAAAATGTACTTTTCTCCCCCTTTCTTTTTCTTTTCTTTTTCCCTTAAACTGTTTTTAAATAGCTAGTAACACGTCACTATTATTCTTTTCATCACATAAATACTTGCTCTGCTATCTCTTATTTTAAAGAGATTTTCTAGATGGGTGCCTTGCTAACAAATCAACATCAGCCAGTTTCCTTTATGGATTCACTGTTATATATAAAATATAATAAAACTGGTAAGGTTTAAATAATGATACAATTTTTTAATGAAAGCAGATTAAGCGGATATTTTATTTGTGTTTTGGGGGACCTTTTTCAGCTTTCATTTGTGTAGAAATTTTTCTATGAGAAAAAACTATCCTGAAATAAAGCTATTGTATTCTTTCCAGGCCTCATGTCATGGTGCCAATTTGAAAGTAAAGTACAGAAGAACAGGAGTTCTAAAACTCCTGTTGGTCAAGAACTTTCATAATTATATTAACTCTCGTTTTCTACAAGAAATCTGTGTTTTTACTGACATGATGGCTGCTCTGAGAAGCAGCCAAGTAAAGCAGCTGAAAAGTGCCATCTGCTGCCTCCAGAGGAAATAACTGAACCTGAGCAAATACACCATTGAAAAAAGTCGTGCATCTTCCTTTTCAGGCTGCTACAGGAAAGACTTGGGGAAGAATATAACATTTTCTCCCTTAATTATTAGAATCATGGAGTCATTTAGGTTGGAAAAGACCTGCAAGATCGAGTCCAACCTATGGCTAAACACTACCATGCCAACTAAAACACAGCACAAACTGCCATATCCAGTAATTTCTTGAACACTTGACTCAGTAACCTCCCTGGGCAGCCCATTTCAATGCTTGACAACACTTTGCACGAATAAATTCTTCCTGATGTCCAGCCTGAACCTCTCCTGGTACAGCCTGGCCATGTCCTGTTGTCCTGTTGCTATTTATCTGAGAGAAGAGGCTGAACCCTGCCTGGCTATAACCACCTTTCAGGCACTTGTAGGGAATGATAAGGTCCCTTTGAAATTCTTGTTACTCTGGGCTAAACACCCCCAACTCCCTCAGCAACTCCTCATAGGACTCCAGACCTTCACCCAGCTCTGTTGCCCTGCTCTGGCCATGCTCCAGCACCTCAATGTCATTCCTGAAGTGAGGAGCCCAGAACTGAGCACAGGATTCAAGGTGCACCCTTATCAGTGTTGAGTATGGGGGGACAATCACTGCCCTGCTCCTGCTGATCACACTCTTTGATACAGGCCAGGATGTCATTGGCCTTCTTGGCCACCTGGGCTCACTCCTGGCTCATGTTCAGCCACTGTTGACCAGCACCTTCCAGGTCCTTTTCTGCTGGGCCACTGTCCAGCCACTCTGCCCCAGCTTGTGGCACTGCCTGGGGTTGTTGTGACCCAAGTGCAGGACCCAGCACTTGGCCTTACTGAACCTCACAGCACTGGCCTTGGCCCATGATCCAGCCTGTCCAGATCCCTCTGCAGAGCCTGCCTGCCCTCCAGCAGATCAATACTCCCACCCAGCCTGGTCTCATCTGCAGACTTATCAAGGGTGCACCTCATTGCCCCGTCCAGATGGTTGATAAAGACATTAAATGTGACCAGTCTCAATGCCAAGCCCTACCTTTGTAGAAGCAGTAAGATATTTTGCCTTAGGGGAAATGCATTTCAGCAGAACTGACCTTTTTCATCACCTGGTATGTCACGCTTATGGCTTGAAAAACAACTAATGGATATATTTAGCTCTATTTTGTATGTGCATACATACCTAGATCATCCACTGGGTTTCTTTTTTGGCCTTGGCATACTGGAAATACTTTTATATGCACTTCCTTAGCATGGTTCAATTTAAATCAGTTGTCAGTAATTAAAATTATGGAGATAAAGCTGGTTTCTACATATTTTTCCTGATTCTTTTTGCTCTCAAACTCCTTACCTCTAATGACTTTCAGACCCCATTTCTACACCGTAGACAAAAAAACTCAGCTTATATCTCCTTGAACTCTGGAGGAGTTATCCTGGTATGGCTGTCCCAGTTCTCTCAGAGAGAAGCTCTATGTGCAATTGGTTTTGTTCTTCTATTTCTGCTACTGTACTGACATCCTAAATCTATCTAAAAATGCTTTTCATCTTAATCCAGGATGAACTGGTACCTCCTAAAATAGAAGATGTATTGCCTGCAAATTTTATGAAGATTGGGTGGCAGTGCACTAATCCACTGCATTTTATCTTTCCCAGCTCCTGGAAAGTTGGTCTTTTTAATTCCTAAGGATGAAAATGAGAAGAGAGTGATGCAAAAGTAGAAGCAGTGCTTCTGGGTGCAGCATTGCTGCAGGACCTAATAAAACCTTAAGACACCAAATTAGATATAAAAGTATTGAAACAGACTTAAATTAAAAAAAAATTTTGTACTTGTGCTTTATCAAAGATTTCTTTCTAGTGGCTTTAAACGTACTAAGTATCAAATAGATATGATTGACAATTAGCTGCCACAAGGAATGTTTTTATTTACTATGAGACATAAAGGGTCTGGAAAGGATTGACTGGGTGGAACAAAGTAATAAGATTTTTTATTTTCTCATATGCAGAGAAAAATCAACTGCTGCTTAGGTCTTGCTCCAAAATTTGGTGGAATTCAAAAGTAACAGATTAATTTTCTTATGGGAGCATATGTATACTCAGAAGGAGCATGGGATGGCCCACATAATAAAACTTTGAAGTCTTGAATACACTGGGCAGGTGGTTCCAAAAAAATCCATCTTTTTCTCATTTTACCCCATCATATGATATTTTACATAATTCACATACCGCATACTTTCTTGAAAACGGGCCAGACACAGAAGCTAAAATAATTATGTTCTCCAAATTACATCTGTTGTCTGTGGGCATCCCAGCTGAATTCTATCAAGTTTTCACATCCTGTTAAAAACGCTACTTGTACTTAAGGAACCACTGTCACTCAGTTCAGCTTATTTTTCTTACTGTTTGAAGTCAACTTGATCTGCCTCATTTAGGAAGCAGACACTCAGTCATTTACTGTCTTTTAGCTGAGTTTCAGTATTTGCTCACTGAAGGGGCTGGAGATTCCAGCTGAGGATACAATACTTAATGCATTTTGTCTAGTTTAACTTGCAATCACACTTTAAGGTAAATGGAACAGCATGTACAATAGATGAGCCCCTTGAGAAAAGGTCTGAAGTTTAAGTGATGGCTACAACAAATTACAGAATTACAGCATTACCTGTCTGATACCCACTACTGAAGATCTTACAGTACAGAAAATTCAGTCTATATCCTCTTTAGAAGCTGAACTGTATTGATTTCATCACCACTCCCCCCATGTTTTTTAATGTTTTTATGTACCTAAAATATCTCTCAATAGCTTAGCTTGAAAAGTAAATTTGATGTGATTAAAGTTTACAACAGGAAGTAAAGGAAAAATATTAGTTTTAAGTATACAGTCTATACTGAAAACAAGTTGAAGACTTTTTTTCTTTTCTCAAGCAACTAAACCAATAATGATTTAAACTGGCAGATTATTATTTGCTTTGTGACAAAAGAAAAGATGTTTTTAATTGATAGATATTTCTGAAGTCACAAATCTCAATGAAGTGTAAAACCAATTTTGTCTCTTATCTGCAGGGTGTTTGTTACAGCTGCAAAACACTTTGTAGCTCTTGACGCTTGAAGAACTTTCTTCTAATATCTGAGAAGTCAAATCACTTATCTCTACAATCCTTTTCAAAAAGTTCCTAGCATGCTGATGGATGTAGGAAATTGTTCATTACTCTATTCATGGGCACAAAATAAAAGATTATTTTGTCAAAATTCATATATGGACTACAAATGAAACTTAAAAGCAGATACTTATATAAAAAAGGGTATTTGGAAATACACTCCAATATTACTATTGTTATTGTTATTACTGTTATTCTTGTTATTACTGTTATTACGTTATTATTGTTATTATACCATTTCACAGTTTGGATTTGAGAATGAGATCACTGAAAATGCTGGCTGGGAGATATTTGGAAAGAAATTAATAAAATATGAAGGAGAATGAGAGTTTTTTTTTAAAAAATCTTTCTTTTTTGTTCACAAATGCCTTTCCTCACTGTTGAAGGAAAGAATACTCACAGGACTTTCCACAGTACCACAGTGGATTATTCTGGAATCACACAACTCTAGGGCTGGGAACAACTGTGTCACAGCAAACAGGAACAAAAATGTATTATTAGATCTTGGAGAACAGTGTACTAAATGACTGTTCTTCTGCTAATTTCCAGACCTAGCTTATGCAAGACCAAAATTAATCCTTGAAAGTCTACATACTCCCTTTATTCAAAGGGACAAAAATATCTGTTCTTCAATATGTGTCTTCAAACACTGTAGACCAACAAAGCTACACATAACATAGTCCATAGTATTGAAAACTCAGGACAATTACAAATAAGCATTTCTGAAAAACATGCCATCAACACATGAACTAATGCCACTGTCATTTGCTTCCCATGATTTAAAAACGTACCACCCTTTGTCAGGGGTTTTTTTTCTAGTATCCAAAAGGTTTTACAGCTGCTTGAATCCTACAGCCTTTTGGAAGGATTTTGGATGTAACTTTGTTCTCCTGGCTTCAGATAAAGGTACATGTATCTAAATTCTTGAGTAAAATGAAAACATTAAACGAAAAAAAAAAAAAAAGACACACTTCAAGACACACTTCTCACAAAAAAACCCGAAAAGACCAACCTAATGGTATTCCCCATAGGATACAGAATCCCATTGCTTTTCAACAGCTAAAAAAAATTTGAGAAATAAAAACTAGATTAAAGTCACTAATGTTATTCCTTGGCATTTTTTAAAAGCAAAAAAGAAATTACTATAGCTGAAAACTAGATTTCAAAGTCAGAGATTTATCTGGCCAAAGACTGGTCATTTTTAACACCCAGACCTTTAATTGTATTAAAGCAATTCTTTAGAGCAGTTTGAGGGACAGTCTTCATTCAGTCATGCTCAAAGGCACAAAGATTTTAGATATTCCTGCTTTCTGCTTCATACACTATTAGGGTAAACTAAGAATAATCTTCTTGCATAATTCTTCCTCATGTAAAAACAATTCGTCCTCAGGTAAAAAACAGGTAAAAACATATGGTGAATGAAAGTGAACATGGATGATTAGGAAAAATTGGTATGAAGTGATCTCATAGCGCACAACATGTTCTTCCAACAACTCTGATGAAAAAGGAGAAAAATTGTCTTCGTATTTCTGAAAAGCTGCTGAATGGTTTTGCACCACATGTTCTCTGAGTATAAAAAAAATATCTTTTCCAAACTCTTCTAACATGTAACACTCTACCCCCAGAGAAATATGCTTCTGCTTTCCAAAAAATATAGGTCCTGAATTGAAATGTCACATTGAGAAGTTACTGAGTATTATTTTGAACATCCCAGCACAGAAAGAATACAGTATTTATTGAGTCCATGTTCAATATAAAATGAAACCTTTTGAAAACATATTTCAATGGTCACACTAAAAACTGCAGCTCTATCTCCTGAGATGGCAGGAACATAAATAAAAAGTTTTCAAGAATTTGTAGTAGGTGACTTTTTGGAATGAAAATATTACCACTGGGTCTCATGGTCCCAAGAAGGGAAGAGCAATAGGAGTGCTTAGGGGCCCGCCCTGGAACTCTGGCAGTCAAACAGGTCATCCAATGTCACAGTGCTAGCCAGAAGGAGATGTTAATCTGAACACAGACTCTTGTTTCAGCTGCTAAAGGGAGCACAATGTCCTGAGAGGTCCAGCAATGGCACACTGACAGCAGCAAAGCCTCAGGTAGTTTTGGGAGCCTCCTAGGAAGAAAGGACCAAGAATAGAAGATGAAGAGAATGGCAGGGAAAAAGTATAAGTAGAAAAAGAGAAAATTCTGAAAGAAAAATAAAATCTAGCAATGCAATTAGTCTTTTCCTATTCATGTCTGAATCTTACACCTCACATTTTCATCCCTATTTTTTTTAGACACACATATCATGTTGATTATATCCCATGGCAGGTGATGCACCTCAAATCCATCCAGTTTCTAACCAACTTCAGCCATGAGTTTCTGCTTCTCCATGGGTTTGGTGGTGCGTCACAGTAACCTTGGCTACAGGGCAGCTATTGATTCAAAATACAAATACAGTGTGAGAGAATTTCACAGCACAACAGGGCTATTGTGACTGCTCTGAACAGCCCCTGTTTCAGCAGCAAGTGCAGAGTCCAATTTTCTGAGCACCTTGTTAGATGTTTCACATGGCATTCTGATTTCTTCTTGTACTTGTTCAGGAACTCATGACTGAAATATAAACATCAGAATGTGTATGCAACATACTATTACATTAATAGGGTACAAGCATAGAACTACAAAAGTATGCCATCAGAATGATGTCTTTTTTACAGTGATGAAGAAAATGAGTGGTATAAAAATCACTAGACCAGCAATAAACAAACAACAAAAAATAAAAAGAAAGCAAAAAGAAAGTGCCACCACTGCTGTTGTTGCCCAGCATGGGCAGAAGTCCTTAGCATGACATTCTTTAACTTGGCTCATCCCACTGACTGCCATCATGAATGATACTCAGGAATTTTTTCTCCAAGATTTTTATGACTTCATTTTGCCTTTATTGTGATAAAAGCTCACACTGTGGCTGAGATGGGGTGCTAATGATTAAAGACATAGCACTGAGTTAAACATTTGGTTCAGATTATTTATTTCATTTGAACAAAAAATTATCTAGACAAAAGCTATTCTGCAGAATACCCGTAATTATTAAAATAGTATTAAATACTATAAATTAGCTGTCTTTCTACCATTTTTCACTAACATTCAATCAAAGCAAAAGCATTCTACCTAAGTTGGAAATATGAGCAAAAATTCAGAGCTTTGGAGACTCATGCTCATGGGAGCCTGAGTCTTCCCCTGCCTGCAATCCCATCCAGGCAGGAACAGCTTTCCCCTGTGAGATCTCCCCAAGTAGGGTAAGTCTGGCTCCTTACAAGCAGGCAGACACAGGCTGCCTTTCCAGCCAGCCACCTGGGGTAGCAGCAGTGACAGCAGAAGTGCTGCAGCACCCCCACAAAAGGGGGATTTGTGCATGTGCACCCCTATACAGCACCCTCCTCCTTAAGAAACAGAGTCACAGAATGGTTTGGGTTGGAAGTGACCTTAGAGATCACCTAGTTCCACCCCCCACACCATGGCAGGAATATTTTCCACTAGACTAAATTTCTCTAAGCCTTATCCAGCCTGGTCTTGAACCCTTCCAGGGATGGATCAAAAAGTCTTGGGACTCTAAGGAACTGAATTTTCATTAATTTTCCATTCATGATGTAGCAGTCATGATTTAGGCATAATTTTTCAGTAAAATGTACAGAAGAAAGAAGAGTAAGTCATATAGTATATCAAAACAATCATAATATTATATAAAAAAATCATACTCTTCCTTACACTTGATTCCCCATATTCCTTTCTCCCAAAAAGAGTTAAAATCTGACATGATCCCATTTCAACTCTCTGTGAATTCTTCCAAAATTCTGAGGGAGTCCTGGCCTTAATAAGTGCACATTTTGAAGTATTCCAGCAAAATTTTTCCATTTCTAAATATTTAATTTCTTCTGGTGAGTCACTGTATTATTACCTATGAATGAGAAGTGTAAATGTATGTTATTGTGAAGTTTTAAGTACTTAATATGACATATTGGACATTACTGTGATAAAATAAGGTGCTTTCTCTGTTGAATAAATGGGAAAACAGACTTCACGTTCTTATTTGCATTATAAGAACTCCATGTGTGTATCATAATTTTCAAAGGAAGCAATGCATGTTTAATTTGCTACTTAAATAAGTGCACTGCAATTAGTGGATATTACAAACGAAAACATTAGTACTACATGCTACAACTTCAATGATTTGCTTGTCTTCTTTTTTTTAATGCAGTCAAACATAAAACCACAGGATAAACTTACATTCCCACATCTTCCCATCTTACTGGATCCATCCTATGTGATCCTTTTCTTAACAGTGTGAAGTCAGAACTGGAAGATGTATATTTATACTTATTGAATGAAATTTGTTTGTAGCAGATGTATTGGCAAGCATTGGAATGCATTTGATTTAAATGCATAAATTTTCCAATAGCTAAAAAAGAGAAGTGGCACTGCACACTCCATGATTTCTTGTTAACCACAAGTATCTGGTTAGACTTGTGCAGGAGGGGAGGTTCAGGAAACTTCTCAGTCTTTTTCTTCCTTCCCCATATATTTTAGGCTTTAGATTCACTAAATAAATTTGGGTTTAGAGTACTCCCCAGGATCTTCATGCTGCCCTTCTCACAGCAGGAAATCTTGGTCTTTGTACCATGAATATGATCAGAGTTTCTAGTCCAGAAAGAGGAGAGAAACAGATTTACCCAAGATTCCAGAATTACTAATATCAAATAAAACCACTGATCCAAACCCCACAAATGCTTTGGAAAGCCTTAGTCAGTTTGCATCTGAACAGGAGAAATTTAAACAAATTTGGGCTTTAAAATACACTTTGACTGCTCACTCACACTCTTGTCAGTTCTGTCAGTTAATCCAGTTACTCCAATTTGAACAATACGTGTTCAGACATTGTAGCTGAGGTTTGAAAATACTTTCAGCAGTAGCTTTATTTTATTTCTCTTTTAATTCATATTTAGTTGATTTGTTTCACTGTGAAAAGGACGCTAAATCAAATGCTGAACATGTATGTATGAACATACAACATTCTAAAAGGAAATAAAATAATTACTGAATAACAAATATTGAATATTTCAATAAAAATGTTATGAACACACTGAAAATCCTTATGGTAAAAATATGTTTCTATAGCAAAATAATGTTTCATATCAAGGAAAGGCCACAGACAAGGTCTTCAACTCTTATACAAATTTAACCACAAAGTATTTTCTGAAGAAAATCTGGAAGTTGCAGTAATGTTTCCAGAATAGAAAACTATAGCCTGCTGTGTTCAGAGCAGTATGGGAAAAAATCAGCAGGAAGAAACCAGAGCTAGGATTATGCCAGGTTATTTTGTTGCAGTAATATCAGTATGCCCTAAAGCCTATTCTCTAAATTACAGTCTTTTATCACAGTTAATGTAAACATGATGTAGGACGTGAAAGAATTTTGATAAAATTATTTTTATCAAAATGATTTGGCTATGGGTTTTGATTTTCATGTACATTTGGGAATTGACAGTGTCCAGGTGCAAACTTCAGTGATTCTGCCTCTGCTTTGAGGCATAAGTTGTACTATTTTACCCTTAGGTACAATTACTAAACCTACTGCCTACACTGGGGGCCTTGTTTTAATGAAGGTGATTTATTTTCACTTAGAACTGCATGATCAGGCAAGCAAGAACATACAACCATCTTAATGGAAAATATTTTAGGAAATATGGCTTAACATGGAGTATTAAATGACAAAAAAAGACTGACAGCTAACAGAATGTATTTAATACATCACATATTCAAAACTCAGTCAAAAATTTTATTGTGAGTCATTTCACTTTCAAAGGTGTTTAAATTTCATCAGTAGTGAAAACTGGTAAATATTAAATATGCATAAGTATAGGCATCATTTTGCAAAGCCAGACACTCAAAGGCAGCATGAGTGCAACACCATACAGTAGACAGGGAAATCTGGCAAACATCTTGGTGAGGAGCTTGTAGTCTGCAATGTGTTTGTCCATTCCTATTTAGGAAACTCCACTTCTGACCCAAGCAATCATTTCTTTTCCAAAATGGCTTATATACAGTGAAGAGTGATAACTATTCCTGAGGACTTTGTAATTCAGAAACTTAAAAATCTTTAATTTAAAAATGTACTGAAAGTACGCTTTCGTTTTCATCTTTTCTCCATCCCAAGGTGATACTTTGCCTTGCTTATCTAATGCACCCTTGCCCCAGGTGCAGTGTTTAAATACTTGCAATTTGGATTTCTTTCAAATATTCAAAAAATTTAAAGTACTTTGTTTTTTACAGAACTGGGATCACTAATGTTCTGCATAGCAACATAGTTTAATCTCACTTTGGATAGAAAAGCCCTTTTATAAAATTCAGTTTGTACATCAGGCTGTAACAGGAATCTGTGTGTCGTGAATCCTAAATAGTTCACCAATTAGCAAGTTGGACTAGAGGTGTTGTAATTATTTTATTGTTATATCTTCTTTCTCTTCACACTTAATAAGTCAGCTGTTAATATGTTCATGTCCCTAAACCCATGTGTAGTGCTTGTAAAAAGAATGCTACTGAATTGTGATAAAAAACTTTATGCACCTAAATACAAGGAAATTCTTTTGAAAAGTTACTCAAAAGTACTATCACTGTGTCCTTCATATTAAGGTAATCACAAAGAAAACAGTCTATTCCATAAACTGCATTTGTAGCAGTTGGACTGATGTAAAATGGATTATAATAAAGAAAACTAAGAATTGCCACTGTTTAGTTAAGGTGATTACAAAGCCTTGTTGATTAAATTTTGCAAACTGCTATGTCCACTAATGAGCACACAAGCTGATTTAGTAGAATTAGTCCTTTGTATTTGGTAGGGTAATGCATCCCTCTTTGTGTTGAAGGGACAAAAGAGAAGTGTCATCAGGAGCTGTCTGCCTGCACACACAGACACACTCTATAGAAATGCCATGTTATTGGAAGCATGGAGGAATGCCACTAGGAAAACACAGGAAACCCAAGCCAAGATTTGAGATAGCTAAATTAATTTATCAGATATTTTCATTCAGATTTGAGAGGGACACTTCTAAAGCCCCTGTTTCGCTGCTGCCTGCTAAAAGTGCCTATGGCATTCTTTATGATTATTAGTGAAACAGAAATTAAATAGCAACTGACCCGTGCAGTGCTCACTGGAGTCACATGTCTCAGAGACCCAGATACTGCAACTGCATCACACTGTGTGATGAGCAGCACGTACATACCCACTGAGGAGCTGCTTGGGAGTGCCAGAGCAGATGAATGAAGGAAATTTGATGAAACTTCCTAAGCTGATGCCACGCTAAGAATGAATGTTCTTGTTTTCTGCTCTAAACAATATGAGACTTGTTTGCAAGCTTCTGTTCAATTAAAAAGCCCAGCAAACTGATGATGTTTCAGTAATGTTTACTAGAAGCAGATTAACAGAAAGACAATCCTGAAAGATTCAAAATGCCTTATAAGAGAAGTCATAGGAAATATAGAATTGCCATTAAGTAGATGTACACTGGCTGTCTCAAGTATGGGAAAAACATAGCCACGTTCTTCAGTGTGCAAAAGGTACATCAACATCCTAATGCCAGACAACATAAATTTACTAACAGTATTAAGGAGGAAGAGCATTGTTTCTTCAGCAGAATATTTTGAATTAATTGAAATATTTCTTAAAAACAAATTCAGTGCCATAGGCTTTAATACAAACTCAGACTGATGACAAATTGTCAATGACATTGCCCCCTTCCTCTTTGTTTTCAGCAGCAAAGTATACAATGTTAGCATTAGTTTCATACTGTTCTAACTCAGGCAGCAATTTGCCCTTTTATAGATTTCTAGAAGCTTAGAAAAAGAAGTCTGAGACACTGAAGTGTTATTATAAATAATTTCTACTATGTTTAACTGGTTGAGTGTGTTAATAACAGCCAAAGGTTATTGCTCTTCTACATTTATTTCTTCTGCCTAAATATATGCTTCCCACATAATGTATGGCATAGGTATTAATTTCATCCAGGCTTTCCAAATGATATTTTTTGTATAAGATATGAAATGTGGGTTATAATTTCTTGATTTTTTAATGTTCTCTAATAAATGACATGTTCTATGACATTGTTATGTTGAAAGTGTCCTATGGCACTGTTATTTTTTCTCCTCCTTTAGCAGAAAAATGGTATTTCATCACAAATAGACCAAGCACACACAGCGGTTCTGGGAAGAATTAGCCTTCAGCTATTAGTTTCTAGCTGTAACAGTAACTCAAAACTTTACATGGTTGCTTTATACAAAAAATGAATGAAATCCAAATTTCCTGATAAGCTGACATGTGGCTGCAGAACTGCCTGCACAGCTCCAGTCTCAACTTTATTTTCACAAAATTATCCCTTTGCAGATGACTTCCATCACCAGATAAAGGTTTGCTGCCATTACTTCATATACAACCAAGAAAACTCTCTTTGAAAGTATCCTTTCTGCTTCCAGAGATTCCCATTTATGAAAAGCTGAGTTCAGCACTTGCCTCTGCAGAACCATCTGCACTCATCCTAAAGGTTTCTTGACCCAATATAAAGACACATGTAGGAAGCAAAAATCAGATATATGTGGGTGAAGGTCTTGAAAAGCAGTTGAACACCGGTCAGGCATGAGGCACTTTCATTAAAATTTTGTGAAGGCCCTATTTAAAGTCTCTCTGCATGCAAGCTCAATATTGCCATTGTTCAGTAGAATTTAACATTTTTCTCTGTTGGGCTAGATGAAGGAGATGGACATTGGACCTCCCTACACCAGACAAGCTCCAGTGAAGACTGTCCTTCTCTGTTACCATCAAACTTTTCAAAATGAAACGAACCTAAAATATAACAACATCTTTAGGCAGACAAATGAGAGTCTGGCTATTGAATTTTCATTCATAAAGGCTTGTCCAAAAAATAACCCTCTGTCTGCAGTCACTTTCTTATGAATGACTTAATTTAAGATGATTTCAGGGGCAGAAAATTAAATCATTCACAGTGAATAGATCTAATAACAAGACCCTTTTATCTCACAGGCAGCAATGTTGTCAGTACTTGGGCATAATTGGGACTAGAAATTGGTGATTTGGCTGTAACGCAGCAAACCCAACAATAGTGACTTTTAAAACAGACTTAATATTGACTCAAGTTGTTTACTTGAAAACTTTCACTAGCTAAGTGACATTTTGCTTTGCTAAGTATTAGTAGGCACAGGGTTTAAGGTAAGTCTTGTTTCCTAATCAGTCACTTGCCCTAGTTATTCATACTCTCTTAGCTGAATGGTGGTGGAAGCTAATTTATCTTCTGGGATTTTAGAAAAGTTGCCTTAAAAGAATCCTTAGTGTAAAACACAATCCTCTTGTAACCTAAACTACAGGAGAGGATAGTGTGGGAAGCTAGCATTTTTAGTAAATAAATGGGTACCATAAAAGGCCCATGGGAATGTGAACAGAACACATTAAAAGCAATATTAAGTGATAGAAAAGTCAAAGTTAAGATAAACATGTGAAAGTAAGACTCTTCAAAGTGTCAGTTTGTCAGTTACACTTTGAAATGCTGACAGCAGGTCCCTCTAAAAAGACCCTTAAGGTCTTTCTTTTCAAGATGGAGCAAGCATTGGAATTTGGAATTTCCTTTGAATCCTTTCCCTCGTCAAGGTTCCCTTAAAGGTGTTATGTTTATCTTGTAAGTGGTTCATAGGCTATTTAGAAATATTATTACATCAGACATAATACTTTTCATTGTTTCACCTTGATGTCACTGTAGGAGGTGCAATGTGGCAAACAGTTACTAAAAATTGTCCCAGATCATTCATAGCTGCTTGGGACCTAGGAAACCATGATGCTAAAAGAACATAGGGTCATTGTTGGTTTAAGCCCTGATCTGCAGAGATGATATTTCACATCATTTTTTATTGTCATTCAGGCAAGTTTCTGGACCTTCCAGAGTTTCTTGATCTCCTCAAGAGGAGAGAGGTTGCCCTAAAAATGAAATTGTATCATCCATATTACTCCCATTTTCTAGTTTGTATGTTGATGAGCCATCATCAAAAAAGATCTGTAATCACCTATATTTCCTTTTCTACTTTTCTTTCCTTACCAGACATGTACTGTCTTTTTGTTTTCTGCTGCATATAAATAAAACAAAGAGGACTACTACTACTTCTGAAGCAAAGAAGCACAATAGCAAGTTTAGCTGAATGAAAAACAAAGCACAAAACACAGCAGCATGACTGTTGCATTTCATCATTTCTTTAGGGCTCCTTCCTCTGGAGAAGTTACTCTACATGATCCACCAACCAAGTCAAAATTTGTATAAAAAGAATCAGAAAGACTCATTGATAAAAAACTTCAAAGGTTGTGTTATGGATGTACAGGCCTTCATCCGAGCTCTATGTCAAAAGTCAGCAAAATTCATGTATTACTGGAAGCTCTGGTACAGATGATGGGATAGTGCCTGGGCCAGTACTTATTTGGTGTGTCCCAAGAACAATGTTGAGTTTGAGTTTTCATTGGGAATACAAAGTGCACCTTCACTCACTCCCAGAATGTGAAAAAAGCAGATTGGGGATGTGCAACTAGTTTTCTTCAGATTTTCTTCCATATGAAAATTTTGTCCAAACATAACAAAAAGAGGGCTTTGTTTGTTGGGAAAGCCAGATGCTACAGATTCGAAGCAGTTTCTCTGATGGTGCTACAAACTTGCTGAAAATCTTAGATGAACAGCCATAGGCCTGTGATGGCCCTGCATCCCAGGCTGAGATTTCTCTGGACTCACTGAGCATCTGTCACTTGTTTATAAGGACCAGGTCTGACACACACAGAACATATCTGATACTGCTGGCAGTGTGTGTGCAGCTCTCTGAGATATGCAAGACGTGCTGGATCCACCCTCCATGTCCTGCACAGCATGTGCACCCTCATTTCCATCCAGTGTGAAAGAGCCCACAGTGGCTGATCAGAGACATTAAAGAGGAAGAAACTTAAGAGAGGTTGCTGTGTAAGCAACCTTATTCGTGTAAGGCAGCAAATCTTTAGATTTTATAAAAGGCAAAGGTGTTGTGGGAAAATATTAACAGTACTCTATTCTCTTGAAATGCGTACTTCAAACACTAATCTCTGATCCTGCTTTTAATTGCACTAATTGACATGCTAGTCTGGGAGAGGAATTTGGCCATTTACTGACATTTCTTTTTCAATTCTTATTTACTAGCCTGAAACCAGAAGGATAAAAAAAATATTCTTTTGAAGGTTCAAATGATTTAATATAAATTATATGAATTTTAGTGTTTCATTATCATCCTCAGTGAAGAACATTTCAACACTTACAGAAACTAGTAATTTTTTTATACTTTTAACCATGTACATCATAGGATATGACAGTCAGAATGTGACAATACATAGTCATAATTTACTTGTATATCATAGGACTTTGACATTTGTACATTGTATAACAAACAAAGCCAAATAAAACACTATGATTGTTTCTTGAAGTTTTAGCTGTAACTCACAATCATGATGTCACAGATTTCTTTAGATTTGAAGGCAGTCCTGGAGACTTTCTATTCTGAAAACTTGCCTAGAGCAGAACAAATTCTAACATTAGATCATGTTGTTTCAGCTGAGTTTTTAAGATCTCCAAGTATAGTATCGCACACCAATTTGGTGGGATAAACACAAAAACATATATTTACGAAGTTACTACTTAGGAGGGATGTAGCATTTGACCAATGGTTTCTGTTCCATGATATCTGCACTGCCACACACATTCATCACACACTCACAAATCAGGTCTCAATTGCTCTGGGCCAGCAGCACAGACCTGTGCCACGCAGGAGGGGGAACAGGCAATCACTGCTCACTCAGTGTTGGGGTCCTGGCTGGTAGTTTGGCCATAACTCTTCCTCTGCAGGCTCTGTCCTAGCCATGCTGGGACATCCTTTCCTGCTGTTTCCCTCTACCCACCCAGTAGGGACAGCTGTCTTAATTATTTATTGCTTTCTGACTTAGATTGCAAACATAAGCTGTCAATGGCCTTGCTAATCACGTAGCCTCAGGCAAATCTCTTTGACTTTCTGCTTAGCTAATACCAATTACTAATTGTCCCCAGGGTCTCTGTCACCCTCTGGTCTCTTGCCACCAAATGTTACAGAAAGTGTGAAGCTAAGCCTCAGTTACATAAGAAGGTTCATCTGTACTTCTTTGTTTTCCAGATCATACTGAACTAACATAGCCAGAGCTGGGCAGCTGCAGTCACGGTCCCTTTTGGAGTGATTTTTGTTACACTTTTAAATTGTTGGCTTTTTTTTTTCCTTATGTCCAGACACAATTCCTCTTGTAATTTGTAGCATTGCTTCTCGTCTTCTATTGTGCACCTCTGAGAAGAGTCTGGTTTTGGTTTCTCTACAGCTGCTGTAAAGCAGAGAGGTGAAATTTTAACAGAAAGCATTATTAACCTGACACAACTGCCTGAAGCAGTCAATCAGAGCCAGAAACATTAGAATACTGCAACCCTCATATTTCTCAGATGTTCTCAAAATTTAATGTTTAATGGAAATTACTCAGATTGCTAATGCATATCTCCAGTGATGGTGGTAAAATAGGTAATTGGTTACAGGTGTGAAGATTTAAGTATACAGAAAATATGATAATTATTCCCATGCAACCTCATCAAGCTCTTTTAGCTTCCTACAAAGTATTTTATCTCATTGTAAAAAAGGGTTGCTAATAGTTACTTTATTGTGGCACTGTGAGAAAGATATAACTGAAGTTCATTTACTAGTTTTGAAAACACAAGTTGCCATTTAAGGGCTAAGTATAAACATATAGGGAAATTACCCCAATATTTCCCCATCCCCGTCACTAAGCTTTACAGCTGACAGCAAGAAATAACAAAATTTTCTTTTGCTTGAGCTAATGAGGCCAAGTTTATGTGCCAAGTTAACCTGTAAAGACAGTGCTGAAGGCAAGTCACAAGAAGTTACAGGATTTCCAATAAGAAGAATATGGAAAGAGATTCTTCACTAGAAAAGTTTTTATATTGGATCAAAAAGGTTACACCTAAGCAACTATGTCTTGAATCAGCATGTTTGGTAACTACAATAAATTAAAGCAATAAAGTTATTTATTTTTAATGAACTTATACTGTAATGCATGATTGAGGGTGAACAATGATTAGCACCATTATTACATGGAGATAGTTAAGAAGCTAATTTGAAATACATTTGAATTAATCTGTAATACAGTCTATTCAAGTTCTGGGAATGGAAAGTTGGCATTTCAGAGAATTATTTTTATCTCTCCAGGAATACTGTAACTGAATGAGATCTATGTTCTGCATAGTCCTCCAGCTGTGCCAGAATCTGACTATGGAATATATTTCTAATACCTCTTGTCGACAGAAGATAGCATCAGACTGTTTGTCTGCAATTTGTAATCTGAAGCAAGGTATATAGATTTTGATTTGATTTTAATTTATTTTCAATTCTTATAATAAATAGTTTTTCCTTTTACTTTGTGATGTAGGCAGCCTAAAACGGGATTCACTTCACTCATACAGCAAACTGAAACTTCAGTCATTCACTTTTCTAAATAACAGAAAATAGATATCCCAAGGAACAATCAACATTCAGAAGGCAGAAGACTTAAGATGCTCTTTGAAATTTACTTGATATAGGTATAATTTAATGTAAATGGTAATATAATCATTACTGAAAAGAATAATCATACCATGTTTGCATGATCACATAAATGCTTGTACAGATTTCTACATGCTTCTCACCTCTGATTACCATTGATTATAATAAAAAATCCCAAATGTCCAAATAATAAAAAAAATTTTGCAATCAGGCGTGGAGTCCTGTCCTGATGCATTGTGTATCTTTTTACTTGCCTAGAAACCTGACATTAAATCATATCCACAACACAAGGAGGATGAAAAAATGTTTAGATCAAGTATTAAAATCAAAGGAGCTTTGATGACATGGAGTTTTGATGCAGCTGGAGCCCTCCCTACTTGTCCTCCACTGAAGGTAACTAAGTAACTTGGTAACTAAAGTTATTTATGCCTACAGGAACTGTAGCACAGCTCTGGAATGGAGAAGCAGAAATAACATCAATGTACCTTGTGAATATTGTAACAGGCCAAAGTTCCGTTTTTGCAGCCTGAATATTCTCCAAAGACTTGAGAAAATAAATGTCTTGAGAAAACAAAAGTCTATAAAAGCACCATAAAGAACTGTCATATCAGATGGTGATAATTTATAAAACTCAGAACCATGACCCAAAATGCCATATCTACAAGTCTTTTAAGTACCAGCAACGTCACTGGCTCCATCACTTCCCTAGTCAACCTGTTCTGGTGCTTCACAACCCTTTGGTGAAAAAATTTTTCCTAATATCCAATCTAAACCTTCCCTGATGCAATTTGAGTCCATTTCATCTCCTCCTGTCCCTTGTTTGGGAGAAGAGACTGACCCCACCTTGCTATCACCTCCTTTCAGGTAGTTGTAGAGAATGATAAGATCCCTTCAAGCCTCGTTTTCTCCAGGCTAAACACCCCCAGCTTCCTCAGACACTCCTCATCAGTCTTGTGCTCCAGATCCCTCACCAGCTTTGGTGCCTTTCTCTGGACCTGCTTCAGCACCTCAATGCCATTCCTGTAGTGAGTGGCCAAAAGCCAAGCACAGGATTTGTGTGGCCTCAGCAGTGCCCAGTGCAGGGGGACAATCCCTGCCCTGCTTCTGCTGGCCACACTGCTGCTGACACAGGCCAGGTGTCATTGGCCTTCTTGGCCCCCTTGGCACACGCTGGCTCATGTTCAGCTGGCTGTGGATCAACATCCCCAGGTCCTTTCCCATCCCACGCTTTTCAGTCCTTTTTTTCCCCAGCCTGTGACCCTTCATGGACTTGTTGTGACCCAAGGGCTGGACCCAGCACTTTGCTGTGCTGAACCCCACACTGCTGGCCTCAGCTCATCCATGCAGATGCCATGAGCCCAGAGAGTCACGGTGAATGGAAGGAAATCCAGTTGGTGCCAAGTCACAAGTGGTGCTCCCCTGGGCTCAGTGCTGGGGCCAGTCCTGGTTAATGTCTTCATTGATGCTCTGAGTGGGGGGGTCGAGTGTCCCCTCATTCAGTTTGCAGGTGACATTAAGCTGGTTGGGAATATTGATCTGCTGGAGGCTGGGGGAGGCTCTGCAGAGGGATCTGAACAGACAAAGCATTTACCTAAGCTCTGTTGCACTTCAAGGGAAATATGAAAGCATGAAATATGAACCAACTGAAAAGAAACCAAAGAAGTGCAAAAGGAATGGTAAGAAATTTTAAAAAATTATTACAATAAAATATAAATAATTGCATCATATTAGTAGTAATATTTATTCTACATTTCTGTACAAAATAAGATAAGCAATAAATTCAAAATGAAAAAAGAGAATTCACATCATATATTAAGACAAAGTTTCTATGGACAGTTCCACTATGAACTATGAAACACAGTAGCAAACTGCTTATAAAATTTTTAATAGTGCAGACTAATGTGTGTCAGAAGTCACAAAACACAGAGTCACAAAGGTACCGCAAACAGGGAAGGTTCCAGATGATCTTTCCAGATTCCTTTCAGCTCTGCTGTAACTTTACACGAGGGAATTCTGTGAGGATGCAGGTATATTGTGGTGTGTTGTCTGGAGTACAGTGGAAGCACTTTATCAAACAGGATTTAACGAAACAAGAAAATGGAAAACCAAATTAAAATAATCTCATAATTATAAATTAACATTATAAATACAGTGATTTAATCAAAGGTGATTCTTTGCATTTCAGATGAAGGAATATTTTGTGTAAGGAATATTAGAATATTAGGACAGCATATTTGATACTCTGTCTTAAAATTTTTGGGTACCTTGTAAACATTCTATAGATTTGTGAAAAAGTGAAATATCTTAAATTAGTTCATCTTGTACCATGTATTTATTTCAAATATTTTTTTCTGACACTGCCCAAGCTAGAATGTTTTGGAATGTTCTCTCTTAATTCAGAATGCTTTACCCATGATGTAACTGGATGAAGTGTATATAGTGGAATTAAGTCTCAGGTCTCTGCCCTAGTAAGTAAAACAATTTTGGCCTAAGAAGCTGATCAACATAAAAGTCAAGCATACAAAATATCAGAAAAAGGGAGAATCAATGAGGAAACAAATGGCAAAACCAGAGTTTGAGGTACATTCACTAAAGCCACATCTTTAAATCTAATTAGAAGTCAGATATCAACCAAACTTGTTCTCTTTCTCTGTCTAGATATTTAAATATTTTGGCCATCCTTTAAAAGCTGTAATTCTAACAGATATGAGTGCTTTCTTTTGTATTACTTAAAAGCAAACAAACAAAAACCAACAAAACAAAACAACTCTTCTCCACCCCCCCAAAAAACCAAAACACTACAACAGGGGAAACCCAGCATTAATTAGGAAAATTGGAATCTAAAAGCACTCCTACATACCAAAAGGGCATAGAGAAGAGCTCTCTATTTTTCAGATATTCCTGTGGTAATCAGAGCACAGCACAAACCCAGCAGTTTTAAGAAAAATATATTTAATTTTATGAGACAGCCATTTTGCCCCAGTTTTAGCCACTGAAAAAGCATACATATCAACCATACTCTACCCAAAGCATCTGCTGCCAATCAGGATGCTAAAAGGCAAAAAAATAGATATGTTGATTCACAGATGACACTGAAGGTTGGGTATACCTCAGCTTAGATTCATCTTTAAATCTAGACAGTTCTACACAACTAAATTGTACTTATCCCCTTTGAAAAATAACTTTCCCATAAAAGCTAAAATCTTAAACAAAAAAAAAAAATCAAGATTTCTTCTATAAAAATAGATAAAGATTAAAATCTCTAAGAATCTTGCTGGTATTTCTGAGAACTGAATGCTATATTTTTCTACCTCTTAAGAGAAAGGAGGAGAATGTGACATTAACTCCAGAGCTAGAAGAATAAGAACAGAACTTAATACTAGAACTTAATCAATCTTACTTCTGAGCTAGTCCTGCAGGCCTTGCGCAGATTCCCTCCACTGAAGTACTATAAATATATTATTTGTGTGTGTGTTTGCACACAGGTATTAGCTCAAGGGTGTACTTGACTTCTGCACAATGACTGTGCTGTATTGTAACAGGAATTCCCTTTCCAGGAAATGATTAAGCTAATTCTCAAACACACAGCATTCATATGACAATTAACATTTCTTCCCATCTCGTTTTTTTGATGCCTATCCTTAGTGGCACTTCTGGCAAGCCTACTAGCACTAGCTTCAGTGATCAAAAATGCTGACAACTGAATACAGTCTTTCTATGTTTCACTCAGTAATTCATATTTTGGCTTGATGGGTAAGGCAGGCATAACCATAACACATGCATAAAAATTTCCAGAAAAAGGCCACTAACTTAAGATCATTCCATCTGAGTCACCCCGAGGTGCATTTTCCAGAGGCAAGTAGAAGTCAGGGTGCTGGTCTCACCAATGTCATTTGGGAGTCAGTAGCATTACAGACTCCTTTAGTCTAGGAAGTGTCTTCCATGCATAAGAGTTTCAAAGATATTTAACATTTATAGCACTCAACACCTACAGATGGACTCAGTTCGTGATATTGAAAAGTAAATAATTGTTTTGGAAAATTTGGTTTATATATAGATTTGAATTGTAAAATATTTACTGGATTATCCAGTTCATCTTGCCCAAATTTTTGGCTCTCTGCACATCATTAGGGCATCTGAAATAGCTGCTTATTCTGTGTTTTCTTTTCCTAAAGGGCACATCAAAAAGGAATGTGTTTCTACCCCCCAAAATTCCTACAAGCCCCTATCAATTTTAAATCATCAACTTTACGTTCTACAGCTCAATTTTAAGTAGTTTAATAAATAAAAAAATTATGTTCAACAAATCCACTATTTTAATGTGCAATTAATCAGGTTCAAATAATTGATAGGTAACATACAGTGCACTAACCCACTGACTTCAGAGGGATCCCTCAAAATACTTTTTAATATCTTTAATGCAAATAAGTTCTCTGTTTTAATTTCTAAGCCAAATTATGAAATTATGAAGCAACTGATTTTAAACATAGTTATGCTAAAACTCTCTTTATGAAAAGATGTTGTTTTATCTAATATTGTGCTTTCCTAAACAATTTAGTTGTGCATTTCTCTAGAGTTCTCATTTGTAAAAACGTGTAGAAAAGAGTAATTTAAGAGTCTGCCTCTTGAAAGATCCAATGAATCTGATCTAAAAATCTAAGTCTTGCAGCATAATCTAGCCAGAATTTTAGAGCAATCACAAAGAAATATTTTTATAGTTACAGATGTTCTGTCAACTTGCCTTCTGAGATTTCACTAATGTTGGGTATTTCAAATGGAATCTGGATTAAGAAATTGATGTCCTGGCAAGGAGGTCGATCTGTATAGTTATGCTCATGGAAACTCACTTGAAAAGGAACAGGACTAATGTCTTTGGCAGCTGTGGCCAGACAATAAATAAGCTGAAAAAAGTGGGATCAATTCCCTCTTATTTAAAAATCTTTAAAAATGTGAACAATTATGAACTTGCTCAGATGTGATATAACCACATCAGGAAGAGGAAGACAGCTCTGTAGAATCTTTGCAGGCACTAATGCATAGTATTACAATTTAGAAGGAAGCTGGTCAACAGAAGTCTGCTACAGAATATGAACTGAGAAGAAAAGTACTGAAACAATATGTACTTAAGAAGATTTAAAAGCTTTGCAGGTGAAGAGAAAGAAAACATCAACATTTTTTTACAAAAAAAAAAGCAAAAATGACAATAATTCAAAAACTAATTATGGTAATTTCTGGCAGTGTATCTTGTTTTATAGTCTTGAAGATTTTTGAATCATTGAAAAGTATTATGTTGTGAATATTACTTCAAAATTACATGGAGAATAGTCAAGCTAAATTTCTTAAATCAACAGTCTAGTAGCAAAATTCATGAACAAAACTGATACATTACTTAGCAAATTTTGATTAAAAATTTTATATTTTCTATTTAATTTTAAGTTCAAGACTGCTGTTCATCAGCACCTATTGGTTACATTTGTTTCATATTGATGCACTTTATTGACTCATTTGGAATCAGTAGACTTATCCAAAACTGCAGTTGCAGAAGCTGTAGAAAAGTATAAGTTAAACCAATTTTTGCTGTGAGAAGGTCAACCTATCTTTTTTTTTTTTACTGGTAAATTATTTTCTCTGTGTTTGAAATTCTTCCCATATCTAATCATTTGTTCACACATGTACTGATCATAGTGAAAATACTGTATGTACAGTGCCAGCTTAAACCTTCTCTGTATTTTGGTTTTGTAAATAAAATCAAAGGCAAGGAGCTATAAATGTAATTTGATCAAGATAATAAATACAGCTTATGGAGATTAGAGAACTAACCAGGCATTTCACAGTGCTACATTCAAACAAGATCTTCATCTGTCTTTTATGAGTGCTTGTATACAATCATCATATTTCTTTATAAAGTCTGAGGTTGAGGAACCAGCTTTTATATGAGGCAGAAGTGTGCTAGTTATTCATAGTGAGGAACAGATCCTTTACTCTCAAAATATTTGAAGGCATTCATACTTATTTATTAGTGACTACTGTTGTGCCAATTGGAGCTAATTTATTCAAGTAAGAAGATTATGGTTTTGAGAAAGAGACATGTACTCTTAAGTTTCAGACACTCTTTCTTAAGTTTCAGAAATTCTTTCAGGACAACAGTTCTGAGATTAGGAGAGTCAGAGATGCAAAACTTCAGGACACTGAATTTGATGCTTGGTATTTGATATTCCTAGAATTAGAGGCACAGAAATCCAATTTTGTACTTTCTCATACTAAATCAGATCCTACTGCCCAAGTAACAGGGTAAAAAACTGCTGTATTGCCTATCCCACCTGTCCCATGGATCCCCTACATATGGATAATAAGGCCCTGGCATTAAAGAAGGTTTAGCATCTATTTTTCAGTAAAAGACACAGAGTCAGAATATTTAGTGCACTTACATTGCTATTAGTATTAATTTTTTTTTCTGTTTTTGATCAAAATGTATGACTCTTTAACAGAGAAGATAAAAATAAAAGTACTGCTCTGAAATAACTTTTCCCACAATTCAAGTGCTCATTTGGGTTTGTGGAAAAATGTGATATTAAGTATTTTATCTAACTGAATAGTGCTTGAATACCTGAATACTTTAATTACTTGAATTCCTGAATATTATCCTGAATAACATTTCTTCTACTGTTTCAGTCCTTATGATGGTGTGCTCTGGTAGCTGAGTCACCAATGGTGCTGCAGTGCTGGTATCTGGGTTTGTTTAACCAGAAATTAAAAAAGGGGCCAACAAAAATCACAATTAATGTTTAAAACCAACTCTGCCTTTTTACTAAAGACTGAAGTTAATTTATGAATGAGGTTCCAGTGTGTCATGGAGAGAGCAATCAACAAAACCACTTAAATGCTTAGTAAGGCACTACTTAAAAATGTAACATAACATAATTTCTATGTGCTTTTTTTCTAAAATTAGCTTTTATTTTATCAGCCTTGCCAGCAGCAGTCCTAAGTTGTCTTTACTGTATGTGATGGTTATTAATTTCCCAATCCTTTTATATAATTAAACATTATTTTGATTCTGGTAAGTGTGGAGGCAATATGGTAAATAAACACATCATCAGACTTTATTTCTTCCTGATTGTGAATCAATATCTGATATACTGTTTTAATTTCCTAAATTAATTGTGGACATTACTAACAGCCATTTCATAAGTCATCAGAACAACACGTGTTCAGGTAATATATTCTTGGCCTGAAGCCAAAGAACTGGTATAACATAATAGGAGCAAATCAAACCATGAACTAAAATGTATGGATTAAAATGTAAAATAGATGTAATTCAATAGCAATTTTAAATCTATCACCTTGATGTTTTATTGTAAAATAATGTAATCTTTCTTCTGAAAACATAATGTCATAGAAAACATTGATTAATCTTTTGATAAAGAATCTTTACTCATGCAGGTATCGAGAGGAGGGTCTCTAACAAAAATATAATGTCTTGAAAAATTCTAAACCGTACCATCAATATTTCTTAAATTAATAATCTTAAGAAGCTAGAATGTGATTGAAAGTCTTCTTAATTTATTTCTTAATGTAAGTATCTTTATATTTTAAAATATCTTTAAAAGAGATTTTAATATGAAATGTCAAGAAACAATTGCAAAAGTGTGCATTCATATAGAATGATATTTGAGATTTTAATTAACCAAATATTTATGTAACTTATGAGCCATAATTTGTTTTTCTTTCTTACTGCATGCATTAAAGAAACAATAGCAACCAAAAGTACTAAGTTGTTATCTGACCTGTTTACTGTGTTTCTTTTTCCATCAACTACAGAACATTCATGAATCTGAGGTTAAAAAAAAAAAATTAAAATGAATAATTCTACATTTTTATAATTCTTTAGATGTATCAGATCTAGCAAAAAACTTTTCATAAATTTAAACAAATTCAAACTGCCGAAAAATATATTCCCAAATTAAATGCCCCATTTACAATATTTATAGATTTGTTTCAGAATATCCTTGCATACTTCAAGCTCCTTGCACGGGGGTTCAGAATAGGAACAGCATGTTAACAAAGATACTATTGCTCCACCTAGTGAGAAATCTAACATATCAGGCTTAAGTCTGAAGCTGAACAACATGCATTTTGAATCGATCCAATTCATGGGGCCAAATAAATACATTAATCCTTGACTTAAATTCTTTTTCCTGATGAAACAGAGTTCTGATTTTGCAGTACATTCCAGTTTTAAGACTTTATTCATAACCTTTTGAGACAGAGGTCGTAAGTGGAAAATGGAACTGTAATGAAGATTACAAGGAATGGGATGTAGGAGATATAATCTATAATCATGTTAGTGTTATGCTTGCAGAATGCTGCATTTTGAAGTCATGTACATCTTCTGACTATTTTCTGAAGAAGATGAAATTGTAATCAAAGATATTAATTGCCTATTGATCTGAGAAAAAAGCTGTCAGAATTTGCATCTGTGTTCAAAATCAGTAAGATGATGATGAAGAAACCATTTGAGTGGTGATCATCAGAGAGCTGCCAAAGTGGGGAATTAACGAACCACTTGCACTTCATATTGACTTGTCTAGATTTTTTATCTCAAAGTTTTATCACCCTTATTTGGTTTCCAGATTGTGTCAAAGATAAAACCTCCAGGATCCCTGAAGAAATCTAAAGATGTTACTTATTGATTGTGAATTTTATGACAGTTAAGGAATAACTGATCTGTGAAGAAGAGCGAAGGGTGCCCTTCTGCATGAAATCTTCTCTTGAAGAGGACAGAAACTTCAGATAACTGAAAAAAGTACTGGCACTGTGCAGAGAAAGACTTAACGTTAACACAAAACTTGGATCTTGCTATCCTGAGTAGAATTAGCCAGAACATGAGTCTGAGCAGGAGGCTGCTGAGTTCATGTGAATATTAGTGTCCAAAAGTAAAAATTTTTCAGGCCAAAGTTGCCCAATTTTGTGAGAGAGTGTAAAAACGATGTAAATTTCCATCTTCACTTCTGAAAGCATTCCAGAGCTGTGTTAGTTTGCTCAAATCTACTTTTCTCTAGGTTTATATCTACTGATAATGATTTTCTCCTGGCTTCTCTCCATGGACTTATCACTCTAAGTCTCTGATAAAGACCTTTTTATTACACTGGCATGTAATTCCTTGAACAAAGACCAAAAAACCAAAAGGCTTGCTGACCTAAAAAGCTGTTAGATTATCTTTTGAAAGCAAAGGAGAGGGAAAAGGGAGCTCTTTGATATTTCATAACATCAGTGAGTGATGTTTGTGATTCCAATATCAAAATAACTCTTCTAACAAGAAACAGTTGTTAAAGATTCATTTTATGTAAATTAAATCAAAACTTTATCAAGTGATAGGGAAGCTAGGGGTGCATATTTGCTGCAAATTCTCTCATCAAAGACAGAGTAAATTGGCCAGGATGCAGGTTAACACTGGCTGTGTCAGCTGGGTACAATATTTTTTTGGCACAAGAGGGCTTAGCTATCAAGATGATCTGCATGAGAATGCATCATTTTCATGATTTAAAAATAGCTACAAAGCGTGGTTGCTGGATTGTGTCTGTACATGTATAGTCCATCATTCTCGATATTCATATATTTTATGAAAATACAAGAAATTTTATTTATTTAATACATTTTAACTTCTAAGAAAAATTCAAAAATTTAGCTGCATTTGGACTGTTTCTTCATGGGTGAGAGCAGATGAGCAAAGTTCAGAAACTGGGATAAGTGTAATTGTGCTCTCTGTGGCGGAGCTACACTTCTGCTACCCATACCAGCATACTTGTAGCACTCCATGGAATGCTAGGGCCCATGCAGTGTCCAGTTTGTGATATTCATTTTACAGAAGTTGTAGGTACTCAGCACCTCAGAAAGGCTGAGTCTCAATCTATATATTGCAGTCTGAATTGTCCTGTTATTATTATTTTAGAAAATAAGGTATTTCAACATGTCACATCGTGGAAAGATTCTTAGGAATGGGTCACACTCATCAGAAATTTACAATAGAACATGACAGAATTTTCAAAGGTTAAGGAGTTTTGATCTTATTGCCTTTCAATGCCAGCAAAAAGATATGCAGCAAAAAAACCTAGGAGAAAAACTGCATTCTGAAAGTGTCTAAATCTGTTTAGATACTATTAAGCTGTGTTAGAAAATGAAAATAGTTTTGATCTGAGTAATGCACATCTTGTAATTTTTACTTAACTGATCTGAAAATATTATCCATTGTTTGGATGTAGGGAATGCAACATTTGGAAAAACAGGTTTTTAAATCACTTCTGATTTACAAGCAAGGGAGGAGCGTTTTCCACTGACAGGATAGGAAATTAGGTAAAAAAATCTCCCACAGTCAAATGAAGAGTCAATATACACACAAATGAAGAAATCTGCTTCACCCATACATTGAAGCAACATTGTATACTAGTAAGAGTGAATCTATCACTCATAAAGTTAATTATCTTGTAAACAATTACAGAGGCAAGACTTGAATGAATTTTGTTTCTACATAAGCTAAAGCAAAATTTAAGCAGAGATCTGCCTGCCTAAGGCTGACACAGACTTCTAAATGAGATTCCAATATGAAAAAATAGCATCTCTACATATTTCTAATGAAAAAAAAGAGTAACCTTGAATTCATGTGATTTAGCCAAAATTCCAATGATATAACACCACTTGCTCACTCTTCTGCTGATTGTGCGTCATTTGTTCTTCAGTATTAACCTCGTGGTTTGGAGCCGTGTACTGTGTTAAAAAAAGAAAAAAAAAATAGAGGAAGTTCAGAGAAAAATCTGCGGATATAGCCAAAACATTGGTAACACAGAAGGATTTTGTTTGTCACTTCTGAGAAAATAATCAATATATGGCAGATTTATTTTTAGTTTTAGATTAGCTGAAAACAGATTCAATCAATGCTACCTTTTTTTTCATGTTTCTTTCCAAGTTTCTCTCAGCGGAGGTGGAAATAACTGGAGTTGGGTGGCTTAGAGCAGTGTTATGATGACCTCTTGTGGTTAAGTAATAGATGCATTTTGGTTCAAAGTCTCTTGAAAACTTGCAGTATCAAAGGTTAAATTCTGTGCTTTAGATCTGAAGAGTTTTGTGTTGTTAATGTTGCTTAACCTGAAATAACTTCTCCTCCCAAGCACACTATCAATATTTGTTTAACTCACTGCTAAAAGACTATTTTAAAAAGATCTCAACCTTTGCACTCCACAAACATAACAGGTGAGAGTATTGTGTTTTCTCACATGGTAATTTGTTAAAGCAAATTCACAGGTCTACATAAATAAAAATTAAATTAAATTAAAATCATTAATATAAAACCCAAATAATATTTAATAAAACTGTGCCCACTACAAGTGTGAAAGAAACCATATAGTATTAGCCACTCATTACAAGAAATAAGATTATATTGATAGGTTGAACAGTAGATATTGAATATATATATTTTCCATAAAATTTTAGTGCATTAAATAACTTTATGCATCATGTTTAAATTGCTGTTAAAGCTGTCTCTTTTCCTCAGCTTTTCTTTCAAGAAAAAATCAAGAAACAGGATTTTCTGATGTTGCCAAATGCAGCCTATCAATCTGGATCAAATTATCTTATCCCTTAGTCAATAAAATCGCTCAAGACTTTTTCCTGATTTTCCAGTTTCCTGAAATCATTCAAAAGTACACTGATTTCATTAAACCACTTTGCTGAGTAATTTTACTTCCAAGTGATGGTCCCATCAATATTTATAGACCTGTGGAAGAACTTTCCCACTGGAGGATCACCAGTGGTGGTATTTACACCTGCCAGGCAGTATTTACTTGACCTTACTAAATTTAGGCTTTATTGCAAAGCCACTTCTGCACTGGCTCTGCTGTCTGAAGCTTTGGAAGCTCAGAGCACAACCTTGGGCTGCCCCCAGCTGGACGTGTGCCACATTCTGATACGCTGTGATTGCAGCTGGGGGAGGCCTGAACTCAGCTGCTCTGAGACCTTGTTTATGCAACACACGCTTTGGAGATCTGTAGGTTAAACCTACATGCTGCTCCTCGTGTACACAGCAATTATTTTTACCTCTCCCCACTTCTTTTCTTTGAATAAGTGAAAAACAGAGGCTGTTGAGCAAAACACGCTGGAACAAAGCAGATGACAGCAACAAAAAAGCAGGTTTAAGTTAAAATGTGGTTATTGTCACACATCAGTAAGGAAGCACTGATGGCAGTCATGTATCCTGAAAAATCTCTCTGACTTTTGAACTATCATCAACAAAACTCTCCTGAAAATTTCTTGCACTAGGAGGTTCTGAGCACTGCAAGCGTGCAGACTTGGGAGACAAAACCAAATTGTTTGTGTGGGGGAGAGAAATGTTTTGTTTCTATTGTCTAACAGGCCTAATCTGTCTCATTCTTCTTCAGCTGGATTAACTCTGCAGTGCTAAGAGATGACTGACTTAAAACTGTAAACCCAATGTATGTGGAGCAATCTTCAATACTCTTGGCCCCACTAAATCTCCAATTAATACACAGTATGCAGGTCTGAAGATGTGATTTTTCAGAGTGTATAAATGCTGTCATTACTTCCCTTGCCATGGGTTACAGGTGGAGTAATACTCTGAGACATTTTTAATTTGACCCTTAAGGTGCAGTTGTATTGCTCCCCTGGCTCAGTATAGCTGCCTTGTGGCTTGTGGCCAGTTCTTTTGGAGGCTCCCAGCCAGCCAGCCAAGAAACCAGCCAGCTAGTGACCTTCCTAGAGGAGATAGGGGGTGGCTGTTTTGGCAGCAAATATGCAGGCATCTCATGTCTCACTGTGTAGCCTTCCAGGCCTTGTTGTGCCAGGAGCAGCGTGGTATAGGCAGGAATCACCTGGTGAGTACCAAGATTTCAGCAGTTTCTGCCCTCCCAGGACAGGAGAGAAGGTCTCATAGTCACAGCTTTGTCCCACTAGCTGCCAACTCACAACTCTTGCTGCAGCCATATCTCAGCACAAGGGTCAAAAGACTAGCCATGGTGCATGCCTTCAGCCAACACAACACACCAAACGTTCAAAGCTCTGAAAAATGGGTGTGGGTGGCAAACTGTGACTAACTATGGTTTTGAGGCAAGGTCTGGATACTGACTTTCAAGGGCAATGAAAGTCAAACCCTTCTAAAACCCTTCACCTTCATGCATCCTCTAATGCTCACACTAATTATTAGAAGGCTACATATACATATTTATCCATAGAAATGAGCAGCAGAAAATTTCCAGCAAGCAAAAATATTAAAAAAATAAAGCAATACAGAGACACTGCCAAACCATCTGAGCTCCTTGAATAGGCTGTGTTCTTCCACAGACTGCTACTTTACTGCAGAAATATTTTCTCTATAGGCATTCTCAGATAACTTCCTGTTTATAATAGAGTTAAGAAATATGAAAGTTTTATTCGAGGTTTGTAATGTGCTTTCTCATTCTCCAAGCAGTGCAGAGCATCCTTGCAAGCAGGGGTTAAATCCTGTATTTCCTTTTTGGCTTCTCCTCCAACAATCATAGATTCATTTTCTGGCTTTGACAGGAGGGAGCTGGATTTACTGGCTGGCAGTTGTGTAAGCATCAACTGCACTGGAACTATAGTAGGAGCAAGAAACAGGAAGAAACCAGTTGGTAAAACACAATCATAGGCTGGCAGGAATTACATGACTATTTGTCACTCCTTCCAAAGAGGGGAAAAACAGTTGGTGGCAGATTTTCAGTGCCATCAAGTACCCAGAAGAAAGATTAAATATCTTTTTCTTCATGCCAGGATACTCAGAATTTTACTTCAATGTGGACCATGGCTACTTGGAGGGTCTGGTCAGAGGGTTCAAAGCTGGGATCTTGACAAGTGCGGACTATATCAATTTAGCACAGTGTGAGACACTGGAAGGTAAGTAAGTCTGCCCGGTTTATTTTATTTAGGAAGAAACACTGTTGCTTCAGTGTTCAAAGAAGGGAAGGTAAAAGACTGAACTACTGAGAGTCTGTCTTAAACCCAGAGATAACCTCAATGTCCTCTGAAGAACTGTTCTCATGCTTAAGTTAATAGCTTTCCATAGACTGTGATTGTGTACAGGCTGTGATTTTCTAAGCAATACAGATGATGGCACTTTGTGGCTTATTGATAAGGTTCAGAAATCTCATCCACAGAGTTCTTATGGAGACTGGCAACCTTCTCACAGATTTTAACTATGTTATAGAGCAGTTTAGGTTTGGAACTTTCATACCATAAGATAATTTCCAAAATCTTGAAAGCTTGCTATGTGGCTCTGAGTTTCTCTATAAAATACATGATTTTAGTAATTTATTACTTCCTGAGTTTTAGAGCAGTGCTGGAGACTCAGCTTACCAGGAGCAGAAAACTAGATTCTGCAAAGATAAAACTTAGAAAAAAAGAAGAAAAGCTCTTTTCAAGGTGACTTTGCCACAGTAATAAAGAGAACTCACAGTAGTTTCCAAAACAGTTTTCTGTGGCCAAGACTGGTCACAGCCTGAAGAAGACAGACTTGTACCAAAGACTCATATGACATACTTTTAGACTCTTGTCAGGAAAAAAACTCAACAGCAAGAAATCACCTTTCTAAAGAAACATAAAGTTTATTTTGCTGACTGCAAAATGAAAGCTATGAGCTTTGAGCTATCATACACTCAATTTCTGTAACATGCAGTATTAGATCAATTTGGAAAAGGAAGAAGGATAATGAATAAGTTCACCCTATTTTAAGCTTTGGTTGATTTTTACATGCAGTAATGGGTTTGGGGTAAAAAAAAGTGAAGAATGATGATTCCCATTTCCAACAGAGTTTTGAAGCTGTCTAAACTATTAATATAAATAAAAACATAAGTCTGGGATGATTGCTTGCCATTCATCTCTCAGATTAAAACAATTATATTTAAAGAATGCACAAAATAAAGTTCCTCTTATGGTTAAAGAAGAGATTATAATACAGTCAATGGAATTTAGACACTACTGAACTGACCATGTGTCTTCTGCTGGTAACCCGGAGAGCTGCATCAGCTCTCCATTTAATACAGTGGCAGTTTAGACACACAGAGCAGATGAATACAATCACTCTGAGAAGTGAAATCTATTCCTTACGTCAGCTGGACAAAATCAACTTTTCCCTACTTTCTTTACCCTACTTGTTCCAGCATTTGTGATCTATGCAACTTACAGACTCTACCGAAACTCTTGACAATTTATTTAATTTTTTAAGTGAAAAGTCCTGCTGTTTAAGTATGACTTTGGAAAAAGGTAACAGCTTCAAACATCTACAAAAGACACAAAGGAAAGATTGGTAGAATAATTAAACTGTGTTGCCACTTCACTTCTCCCTGCAGACGAACTCAATAAATGATGTCATTCAAAGCTTCATGAAGGCAAAAACATCCTAGTTGCTTCTGAATAAGAAAATATATGGAGTTAAAAACATATATGCAAAAGGGATTATTTGCACCCTTCACAAAAGAATACTTGCTCGTGTTAAGTTTAGAATAGCTAAAAACCTCCTAAATTTTAAAACATGCCACAAAGAAATTATTTACCACCATTAAGTAATTTTCAAGTATTTCTAAGATATATAAACCTTTAATATTCTTAAAATCATGCAGTAGATGAACAGATAACAATAGAGAGATAAAAACCATTCCTAATTAAAATTTATAATAGGAAGAACAATTAGTTTTATTTTTGAAACATATCTTTTCTACTGTTCATTCAACTTTAGAATGCAAATTATTTCAATAAGAGCAGAAGCTTTCATCATCCCTCCTACAAGCACATCTGTACTACCCACTATCACTTCCCCTTTTTCTCTATTCAGCTACATCTCTTTCACCATTGTAGCTTTTTTCTACTTATTATAGATAGCTAACCACTATTTGCCTACCAAATTTATTATTCATAATGAAAATATGAAAAATAATGGATTTCTATATGATGCTAAACACACTTATCTCTCTGCACATGTAGGATGCTGTAATATTGAACTTTCACCATGAGTGTACAATGCACCAAACCCACAGATCCCTACTTCTAAAGTAAATTTCCTACATTGTCTTTTATTTGAATTTGAAATGTTCAGCAAGAAGATTTGTGCTGTAGTACTATGTTTGCTCAGTAGTGCCATCATGTCTTCACATTAAAAGGTAATAAATTTACCCTATTTTGCATTCTGTGGCTTAGCACCACACCACACAAAAAAATGGCCTTAGTTAAAAACACTATAAATATACTAAAACAAACAAGCAGAAAACAAAAATCAAAACCACTCAAAGTGACCCATAAATAGAAACAAAAAGATCTTTTAATTAAGCCAAAGTGGTTTTGGTATCTCTAGAGAGGAAACCATAATGTCAGTACTGAAGAACCACAGGAAAACTGTAGTTTAGTGCTTGACATCTGCTTGATAATCACAGAGCAAGTGTAAAAGGGAGACAGAAAAAAAAAGAAGACTACTAACAGACTAATGATACCACTGTATCCTCCAAATTCATGGCCAGACAGACAGGAGGAGAGGCTTTCAGCTTCATTTAGACATCTTTTTTTGGCTTAGTTGAACTACTATGATTTCCATGGAGCTACCCCATGGGCTGCATCCTACTGGTTTGGCCCTATGGTATCATCTGTTTTGAGGGAATGAGGTTCCCAGAGCAACCTTGCTGACAATTTTTGAAGTAGAATATGGGGGTGTGGAGGTGTCTAAATGCAGTGTTTTCTTCTTTTGCTTTTTTTGTGTGATAGAAAGGAGGCTAGGTCACAGAAGGACAAGCATCACAACTCTGCTTTGACAGAATCACTGAAATAAGTTTACTTAACTTACAGAACCAGGGCCTGCCAGAACATGGTGGCTGAAATAACGATGTTAGCTGAGAGAAAACTGCAGCTAGTTGGTTATTTCTATCAAAGTGAGGAGTTAGAAAAGCTACCATGAACCTGATGCCAAGAGACCAGGTTAACACTTTGTTAAAGTTCTCACAATACTCTTTCTTTCTTTCTGATCAGGATCATTCCTGTCTTAACTGCATTCATCTTAAACTAGTCTCCCTCTGTGCATTAATTCCTTTCAGTCATACTTTAGTTAACTGTGTTTGTTTGCTGTTCAGTTTGGAGTAAACTCGTAAGAATAGTTAAGGTCATACTTTTCCTATAAGTTGTTTTCCTACATGTAATTTTATAAGGAAATAGACAATGCAGATGGATGACAATCAAAATGAGTGGATGACAGCTGAAATACAGGAATTTTCTTTCCTAGGGATCTTTAGGACAAAGTCTTGTGTAGGTCTCCAAGGGATCCTGAGAAAAGGAGGATTATAATAAAAAGCTTTGGTGAAGAGGAATGCCTGAGGCCCCTATAATGCTCAGCCATTTACTCCTGCTGAGTCACCAAGTCATGCCACTAGCGCAAGTGTCTGACTGTGATAGTTCCCAGGTCTTATTTATGCCAGCAGCAAAGAAAGAACTATAAATTTAGTGTGGGGAGGTCCAGGCGTGGTAAAGATTCGGTTACTGTTCAAGTAAGAGGTGTGGCTTTGAGGAAGAGTGGACTCCACCCCTCTGCCTTGGGGGAGGTATTCTCTAAACCTGGGAAAGGTAAAACTCCACCCTTCCTCTATAAATCCCACCACCCTGCCCCTGTTCAGGGTTCTCTGCCTCTGGATTAAGCTGAGTTTGTTCCTGTATTGGTGAAGCCCAAATAAATGGATTTTTGAGCTTAAACAAGCAGAGACCATCTCGTTGTGTCTCATGCCGGTCACCAGACCTCCCTGGACTTGATCCTGCTGCCACGGAACCCCACCATTTAGGACCACCAGTTCAGTCTGAGCTGGACTGAACTCTGTCTTCATGTGAACTCTGATTATGACATTTCTGACTGATCATATGGTATTGGAGTTTGTGGATGATTATTTTGGCCAAGACCATGAGTTGAATATTTTTTTTTACATACAGTATGCACACTAGCATTTATTTATTCAGTTAAAGAAATACATCTATAAAGCAGTCTGTGTAACTGACAGGGTTATAAACCAAACATTTCTGGGTATAACATTTCCTCCACAGATTTTGGGAGATGGGTAAGGCTATTTAATGTCTTATAGCTAATATTTTTCATGCCTTATATTAAGGCATGGTTCATGAAGCCATACAATCAGAGAACTGAGGAACAGTAACAAAGTCTTGTGAAACTACTCTCAATCAGCACGTTTTTGTCTCTGTTCATCTTATGATGATAATCACACTTCAGAATGGTCAATACTTGGGGCTTATATCTGGGTTTTACAGTCTGCTTTAAGTAGTTAACCCCTGAAAACTACTGTGTTTGAAAGGCATTTAGAGTGTGACTAAAGGTAGAGATCTGTGGTTCATCTCAAAAGGAATTGAGAAAAGTTGGAATTCAGCTCTGCATCTAATATGGTAGTATTATCTAATCTCAGCATATGCCAAGTATTTTTGTACTCTTTGCAACAAGAAAGAGAAAAACAGGAATGAACAGTTTTCACAGGAAATGTAGGCGTAAAATAAAAATATTAATGATGTTTTAAAAACTTAGTCTTACATAGTTAGACTAATTTCCAGGTAAAACTGCATTTTTATTTATCTCCTAATCTTGCTTACCTTTCCCTCTTTCTTCAATTGTGTGTTTCTCTTTTCATCTTTGGATTCTTTTTCTCCTCTTCCTACATGGAATTCTGTACTGAAACTGCGACTTTTTCTGAGTATGTTATGTGATTTGATATGGATTTGGTGAATAGACTGTATTTGGAGTGGCTGCATCCAGAGCTGCATCCACAGCTGGCAGTGCTTCAAAGTCCAGATGGAGCTTGGTGATGAGCGGTGCACCTGAAGGGTCCTTACTGAAGGGCCACTGACCAAACCTTACTGTTTATCTTCTTCAATGACACAGACAGTGGGTTCAAGTACACTGCCAACAAGGTTGCATGTGACACCAAACTCAGTGGTGCAGTTGACACAACTGAGGGACAGGATGTCATTTAGAGAGACCCAGCAAAGCTGGAGAAGTGAGTGCATGGGAATCTCATGAGATTCACTGAGGCCACGTGTAGGGTCCTGCACCTGGGTTGGGCAATCCCTGGTATCAACACAGGCTGGGGCCGTAAGGAATTGAGACCAGACCTGTGGAAAATGACTTGGATATCTACAACTCTGGGACTGAAAGTCAGATATGAGCTGAAAATGTGCTCACAGCCCAGAAAACCAAGCATATCCTGGGCTGCATCTAAAGCAAGGGAGCGAAATGGTTCTCTGCCTCTACTCTGCCCTTGTGAGACCCCACCTGGAGTACTGTGTCCAGCTCTAGGGTCCCCAGCTCAGGAAGGACATGGAGAGAGTCCAGAGTAGGGTCTCTGAGATGATCTGGAACTAGGGCTGGAACATTTCTCCTATGAGGAAAAGCTGAGAAAGTTGGGACTATTGAGCCTGGAGAAGGTTCTAGGAAGAACTTATTGCCAACTTCCAGTACCTGAGGGGGGTTACAAGAAAGATAGAGATAAACTTTTTAATAGGGCTTGTAGCAATAGGACAAGGGATAATGGTTTTAAACTAAAAGAGAATAGATCCAGACTAAATATAAGGAAGACGTTTTTTAAAAGCAGAGCGGTGAAACACTGGAAGAGGTTGCCTAGAGATGCTGGAAACATTCATGGCCAGATTGGACAGGACTCTGAGCAACCTTGAGTGGCAGCCAACTTGCATAGAAGACTCTATGAAGTTTATCTCAGTAAGCTACAGAGCTAAAAGTAGGAGTCTGATTCACAGTGTACCAGTTCTTTTGCTTTAAGTTTCAGTGTAGGCAGCCTTATTGCTTACTAAGGAAGTATACACATGGGGAAATAGGCAAAAGTAGCTACTGTACTGATAAATGCTTACCTTGCTAACTGCAAATTTCCTTAGAAGTACACCCCCCTTACTTCTGTCAGTGGGAGTGTTGCTGTCCTTTTACCTAATTATCAGTTCATATTTCACATAGAAATCTAATTATCATATAATATATAGCAGTATATAATATATTATATAGCAGTTACCCAATCTATAATTTACAATAGTTTTAATAGAACATTTGAACACAATTGTGCATTGCAGTGGGGCCTTTTCTAAAAGAAAACATTAAACTGCTTTGAACATCAAAAATTGATTCAAATGCTTGCTTATGCCTCACACTAAAAGATGGCTAGCAGAGAAAAAAATTCATATTAATTCTATAATATTGTGAAAGTTTCTTTTAACTTTGTGGTTGAAACAACTCATTTACCCCAGTCACCAGGGTTGAGGAACAGGAAATGTCACAATGACCCAAGTTCTTCTGGAACAGATTTCCTAGTAGTAGCCATAAATCAGAGAAAGTCAAACCAGAAATGCTAAGAGAGTGTAAACTCTCCCCTTTCAAGTGCTACACTACAGAATCTATTTGGAGTCTAGAATGTCTTCCAGTCAAGATGTGTTTTCTTCTCTTCTTCAAGCAGCCTGATAACAGAAAATTATAATCTTACTTGAGATTTAGATGCTTTATGTGAATATTTAAGATCTTACCAAAGTTAAAGGATGATCCCAAAACTGTCCATGAGAGTGCAGCAGACAAAACAACTGATGTATTATAATGGTACAAATCAGTGACATTGAAGCATTGAACAAACCTGGTAAGGCAGGGACCAGAGGCACAGTAACAGTCTATCTGATGGTGGAACTTCTGACAAAGACGTGAATTATTTGTTCTTTCCTACAGCATGCAGGAAATCTGACTGGTAGAAGGCAGTACAAATTTGCATCAATTTTTGCATTTATATTAGATTTATTAAATAGAATATGATCAATTGCTTAGTATAAAAATGAATTAGAAATTAACTTTTAAAAAAATTAGGTTGCAGACAATATGATGGTTTATTCTCATGATCTTTCCTGAATTTAATTCCAGATCTGAAGCTACATCTACAGACCACAGACTACGGCAACTTCTTGGCTAATGAAACTGGCCCTCTCACTATTTCCACCATCGATGAAAAACTGAAAACAAAACTACTCACAGAATTTCATTACTTCAGAAACCATGCTTTTGAACCACTTGCCACTTTTCTGAATTTTGTCACGTAAGTAATATTACCACATAGCTTACCACACAGTAGTAGAAAAAGCAGTTGAAATAGTGTAAATTCAATCTTGGAATTTTTATTAAGTTTTAAAACCAGCAAAATTACTTTGATACTTCTACATTTGGATACTTTATTTGCTCATATAAGTTCTGAAACTGTATATGTATATGATGAGCTGTTGTCTTTGCAACTAATTATTTTAAGGAGAAAAGCAATTTTTTTATGTGAACAGCGGTAGAAGAAGTGGTAGAGATTAATGAATTAAAAATGGTTAAAATTTTCAAACACTGTTGAAGTCAGAGAACTTGGAAAACTACTTTTTGGTGGGGGGGAGAATGTAATTCATGCAAGATTAACAATTTCATGATGTACAGGGAAGTGATTTAATTCCTAGGCATGTGGCAAGTTGTAGACCTTTTTTAAAGGGGAAACACAACACATCCTCTACCTAGCATAATTTCTATACTATTTGAACCAAATAAATAAAAACCAGGAGGACTTTATATGGCATATTGCGAGGTACTTAGATCCAAGTAGCATTTCTTTGAAAGTTCAGCTGCTGTTTGGTGCAAGATGAAGAGAAAGCTCTTATCTCAATACCATCACAAAGAGATGAAACCTGCAAATGAATGGCTTAAGCAACTTTAAGAACAGGGATCTGCTTGTAAGAGTATAACAACATGGGTTAGGAAAATACTAGCATGATATTTTACCTGGCTATTTACTCCTCTTGATCTTATACTTTTAATATATTTTAACAAGAACAATTAACTGTTCAACTAACATTCAAGGAACATTTTTATTACAACAGTTAAAAAGAAAATGTCCTCATTTTTTTTTTCTGGTCATGTGTAGCTGACCACTTTTTATAACTAATATATCAACAAGATCTTAAAGGCTCTTAAGATGTGACCTGTAGGCATACAATATTTACATTTTGTTTCAGGGAAATGAAAATGAAAGCATGGAAGTTATAGCAGATCTTTTCTCACACATATTGACATAAACGTACAGATGTGTATGCACGACCTCTGTACACTGTTGTTTTTAAATAATGGTTAAAGATATTTCACACAAATCACTGAACTACATTACACCAGATCCTTAAGCCCTCTTCAGAGATTTTGGGTGAGAGCATATTAATAATCTCTGTATGTTTCTAGCTGTGTTCTTAGGCAACAACACAAACTTAAGACTGGCATTCAAGGGAATAGTGTTCCCATTTCCAAGTCACTGACAAGACCCTTATCAGCTTCTTTGACACTAAAACTAGTACAAAGCTGATAGAAAACTTCTATTCAAAAGAAAATTTTAAGTAATTGAGAAGAAATCTGTAAGAGCCTTTTAGCTCCCTCATGGAAGATGTTTAAAGCTGAGTGAGAAGAAAACTCTGAGATTCGACCTGCATGAACTCTGCAGTTTTAGTGCTGAGATTCCCATGTACTTCTTTGTCCAGATGGTAGATATGAAATTTAAAAAAATCCCAAACTAGAAAAGTTGCTAACTCAGGTAATTTGCTTTGGATACCATGCACTGTCACTTGTTACAGTGAATTACATCTCTCAACTGTTTTGCTTATTATAGTCATATGTCAGTACCACCGTCTTTAAAAGTGTCCATTTTCTAAATCAGTCATGTGGTTTAAAACTAGTGCTATCTACTTAAAAGCTATTTAAAAACTTCTGTTGATTTTTGGTGAGCTATTGATACAGAGTGAACATACATTCTGATAATACTTTGGTATTATGACTAGTTTTCAAAAATGTTGGGGTTTTATATTTTTCAAGTGAAAGTTGATTATAAAAATAATGTATTTTTGCTTTTTCTTTCCAATACAGATACAGCTATATGATTGACAATGTAATTCTATTAATAACTGGCACATTACATCAGCGAGCCATAGCTGAACTGGTTCCCAAGTGCCATCCACTGGGGAGTTTTGAGCAAATGGAAGCAGTCAGCATTGCCTCAAATCCCACTGAACTCTACAATGCAATTTTGGTTGACACACCATTAGGTAAAAACACTGATTTTTTTTTTCCTCAAAACTACTAATCCTATGCTCTTTAGAACAGGATGTTTCCCAATGGATATGCTGTGTTTTTGTAACACAAATCTTGAATTGCAGATCAAGCACTTCTCAAGTGGTGTTCAGGACATATTCTATTGACGTTTATTAACAGCTTCTATATCCACCCTGGGCAGCAGACACAGAGAAAACATGCTACTCAAGAAGTGCAATGTATATATTTTATATTTAAAGCAGTCACTGATTTAAAACATCTGTATTTTTATTTCAACACCTACATTATATAAAAAAGGTATATCTTCACTAAGGATAAAGCAGACAGCTACTAATAAATGTTAGATGCCATGGTAGAACCTAGATTCCCTCTTGAGGTTTGGACATGGCTCAAATATAAAGAAAAGTCCTAATTTTAAGACCTAAATTTAAGAGGAAAGCAGGGTAAAGTTTGGGAATGTCACATTATGAAATTAAGATTAAACACTGCTCAATGTGGTGCAGCAGCCAACACAAACAAAACCTAATAGGCTGTGAAGGGCACTGAGCATAAGACAGAGCTGGATGGATTTGAACATATACGAAACCATTATGTGCTCTCATCTTCAGTACTGTGAGAGGTTCTGGGTTCTGCTTCTCAAGAAGGTCTGGTAGATTGGCCCCAGACTGGAAAAAAATTCCCACCCAGCCACTTGCTCATCCACTACTCTCAGCACAATGAGGGGGAGAAAAAAGGTGGAAAAAGGAGATTGTGGGTTGAGGTCTCCCACAAAGTACTGCTGCTGGCAAACCAGATTAAATCAGTGGGGAAAATTAACTTGATTTATTACTGATTAATATGTGTATGACATAATTAGTTACTATTCCAGACACAAAGAAACAAACAGAAAATAATGAAACATTTAGACACTTAGGGAAAATACCTTTCATCCAGCCTTTGCTGCTCCTGCATGCCAGGCTCATCTTCTCTGCCCCCTGCTATCCCCACATGTTACACTGCACCCCTCCACACAGGCTGGGGGAGTCACAAAGAGCAGGGGCAGTTTAGAGCCATAGAATCATAGAATTGTTTGGGTAGGAAGTGAACTAAAGGATCATCCAGTTCCAACCCTCCTGCCATGGGCAAGGATACCTTCCACTAGACCAGGCTGCTCAGAGCCCCATCCAACTGGGCCTTGGAAAATTCCAGGGATGGGGCATCCATGGCTTCCCTGGACAATCTGTTCCAGTGCCTCACCACCCTCACAGTAAAGAATTTCTTCCTAATATCTAATCTAAACTTACTCTCTTTCAGTCTAAAGCCATTACCCCTTGCTCTATCATTACATGCCCTGCTAAAAAGTCCCAATTTGGTTTTCAGGTAGGCCCCCTTGAGATATCCCTGCTGGAGTGAGGGGCTTGGCTGTGCCCTGTGGCAGGTCCCTGGCATATATTTCTTCCTAAAGTCCTGCCTTCCCCTCGCAGGGGCCACCCTGCAGCACACTCCCACCTGTGCCTGGGCACTGGCACACTGCACTGTGAAATCAGAGGTGGGACAGAGAAAGACAGCTAAAATGAACTGTGCTGCCATGTTTAGACAGACTAAAAAGTCCAGACTGCAGTTTGGAGTGGACAAAGCTGATGAGAGAGATGGACATGGTTTACAGATTCCTGAGAGCAGTGGTTTGTTCACAGTGAGTTATGAACTGATGCTTTCCAAATCCTTCAGAAGACCAAATCCCAGCAGAAAACTCATTTTAAAAGGTAAACTAAACCACTGCTTTCACACAGCTTGTAGTAAATTTCTGGATTTTTTTTTCTCTACTGGTTTGTGAAAGAAGAAAGTGGTAAAGTCAAGACTTTAAAGTCATGGGACAAATATGTGAGCAATAGATCTATAAGATGATACTGAAGAGAACTCTCAGGGCTCTCTTTCTGATATTCTCCATTCAAAATCTGGATGCTGGAAAAGTAGGAAAGGACAAGACCACCAAACATGGCCACATCCTCTCTGTAAATACCATCTTCCATTGCCACTGCTTGGGAAAACACTGTCATATAGTACTGCTCTGCTGCACTGGGATAGTTCAGGAACAGTGAGAGGCACATGCTGGTTATGAATATCATATTTTTAAATGGCCCAGCTACACAAGTGAAATTCATCCACTGCCTCTCTGCTCAAAAGCTTGCTCTTTAGTCAGTTCTGCCAAAGACCCATAAGCACAGATGGCCAAGGTCAAAACATGTGCCCTTTATCAGCTGCAACCCATTGCCTTTCCCATACTACGTACACAAAGAAGAAAAGGGAAAATCGGAAAGAGGATTCTCCTTAACAATTACAAAATAGCTGCATGATTTCAGAAAAAAAAATAATTTTTCCTGTCCCTCACTAGGAAACCTCCATAATAACCAAACTATATACTTCAGAGAAGATTAGGGCTTTCATTAGCATTCCCCTCTGAATCTCTCTTGAGACACAGACTCTGGCTGCAGCAGTGATTGATTCCCTTCACTGCAGATTCTTATTAAAAAGGAGGGGATAGGAGGATAAGGAGAAAACCAGGCAGACTTTTCTTCCTCTTTATTATATCACCCTTTCTTGTACAACAGAACCCTCAGATCCTTGTTCACACACTGGTGAGCAATAGGCAGGAGATGCATATTATCATTATACAGATTTAAACTGCTATATTATAAACTTTGCTTTCAGCTGCTTTTTTTCAAGACTGCCTGTCTGAAAACGACCTGGATGAAATGAACATTGAAATAATGCGCAACAAACTGTACAAGGCAAGTTTTTTGCAACAAAATGATAATATTTGGGGTTTATCAAATGTCTCAGCCAAGCAGGTCGGTATCATTAACCCTGTTTTATAGATGGGGAAACAGAAGTATGGTGAGATAAAACAAGCTGTCTGAGGTCATCTGGTTGATTTCAAGTCCAGGAATGAAACCCAGCTTCTTCCATTTCTACTCCACTGTTTGGGGAGTTTTCAAATTTTAGGCCTGCATCCAAATTTTAATTTAATATCTCATTAATGAAAATGCTCTAGATGTCAGGCTAATATCCTGATCCAGATTTGTTTATGAATAACTCAGTTATCTACCAAATGCCAGAGAACTCTTAGCTCTTGCGTGAGCCTAGGCAGGCTTTTGGTTAACATTTTTCTTATTTATATAAGGAAGATAAGATTTGAAAGGGTCTAATGGTTTTGAGTATAACTAACATGATTTTTACTTAGGGATTTTGTAAAATTTTCTTCCTTTTAAAATATTTTTTAGCATTGTTACAGCACAGTGCTGCAAGGATATGCATCTAACATGTGCCTTGCATTTTCAAAGTACAAATCTTAGCACACAGGTCACTACTCTTACAATGGTCTCTTTAAAGGCTATACGTACTCCTTTCCATTAACAGTTCCTCCTGGCACATTCTTTTCAAAATCTTAATCATCTTGCTTTTACAGGGGATTCCCCAGATTACAGGAAGTATTTTTACATCTGGTTGCACTAGGGATAAAAAAAGGAAAATTCTGTTTGTCTTACAAATTATATTTATAAATTCCAAAGCCAATTTTTAATTCTTAAAACTTTTATTAATTCTCTCATTCAATGCATCAATTATGCCTATGTATTTTAATTTTTTCATGTATTTTAATTCTTTCACAGTACTAGACACTTTTTACAATTTGGTAACATACATATTTGATTTTATATCCTGTGTGGATGACCATATATTAACACTTATCAAATCTATTTTTTTCTTCTTGCTCATCTGAGTATTAGGGGGACCGCTCTGCAAACACTATTAAATTATTAATAGATAATTTCTCCTTTACTTCAGCTGTCAATGTGATCAGTTGCTTCTGCTCTGCTATCAGATAGCACTATACAGCACCTAATGCATAATTCTATGCAGTAGATCCCCCTTGAGATGTCTCAACTTAAAATTCACTTAATTTCATAGTTAGTGACAGCTCCTAACAAGATTGCGTGAAGTTATAGCAAATGCATTTTAACATAAATAATCTGTAATCCAATATTGGATTTTGGGAGGTTGAGAGGCAGGGAGAACAGCACCTCTGAGGTATTTAGGGTCCTTCCTGCACAGGTATTTTGAAGTGGGTGCAGATGCCAGGATCCTTAATAGACCAGAGGGCTCTGCAGACCAGTATTACAGAAGCTTTGTCTGCTGTTCTGTCCTAATCCAGGGTTTAGGGCAGAGCAGCAGGGATTAGTTTGTGTATCCTCATCCTGCTGGCCCAACAGCCGTGGCATATGCCCAAATCCCCTCCTCCACACACTATAAATGAAGAGTTTCCTTCAGCCATCTGCTTATTATGCAGTGGAAGCTCAATGGAGCTCAAAAAGTTCCTTCTTTGGAGAGCAAGTAAAACATAATATTTGTCTTATTACAATTTCTGAAAACATTTGATCTCAAATTGTAATAACAAGATATTTGCATTTGAATATTTCAACTTTCATTTAAACTAAGTAATTAAGCACATACTTAAATTTAAATTCATAGGTGGAATTATCAAATTTAATGAAAGTGTTTAAAAATGAGGTTCATGGCTATGTGCAATCCTGGTCCAGGTCTTAAGCAGCATTTAAAATATTTCTCCTTTCATGTAGTCTTACCTCGAGGCATTTTATAAATTTTGTGAAAAACAAGGTGGTGCCACAGCAGAAATCATGAGACCTATACTTGAGGTAAGAAACATTCCGTTTTTATACATTAAAGTACTCCACAATGTTGTAATCCTTATCTCACTTTGTTTCTCCTGTTCAATCTCTCTCCATTTACAAAGTTATCTGTCAAATGTTTGCTTCTCTAAATATACCTGTATTTCTAAAATGTAATGAATAGTGTTTTCAAGGATGACTTTTACCTTTTGACTAGAAGAGCAGGTAGACCATTGCTAGGGAGGAGCCAGTCTTGATTAATATTTTTCTGTAACAAGGAGCAGAACAAAATAAATTATTCACTAATCTCAGCCTGTTGCCCTTTAACATTTCTCTCCATTATATAGAAAAAATCCAAAAATGTTATTACTGAGTTTGGGATAGCTAAAGCCTGGCATTACTGTATCTATTTACTACTCAATAATCTTCAAGCTGCATGGCATTGCTATGTTTGTTTACTCTCCTATTAAAATTAGTGGTTAAGGTTAGAATTGAGTGACCTTTGGAATTAGTGTCATATAATAAAGTAGAACATTCTGTGTTATATTTTTGTCTCAACTCAGAAAAGTTTAATATTTTTCCATGGCATACAAAGTTTCTAATGTCCTCCCACCAAAGCATACATGCATATAGTGAATGATATTTTTGTCTCTGTTATTTTAATAAAAGAAGCAAAAATTCCTAAAATTGAATTCTCAGCATTCAGGTCTCCTTTTCTTTTTATCTCTTAGTCTATCACAATTCTTTGCAGAGGCTGACAGCCAGACCACCCACTTGCTTCCAGGAGTCTTTTTTTCTGGACAAGCAATTTTACACCCTGGAAACCAAAAAAATTCACTGAGATCTGATGACATCATACTGAAAGTTTGCATTTAGAAGAGAGATAATAACCCTGGGAGCTCATCCCTGAGGGAAGAATGTGTCTGAATTACATTTCACAAAACAATGTCCTGAAAGGCATTGCAATTTCCTATTTTAATTAAGCAGGTCACAATGTTTCAATTTATGCTCTAAACAAAATGCTCCTAATCAAGTTAAATTGAATAGAAATTAAATATTTTGACTTTTCTTAAAAATAAAAATCAAGAGATTGGCTGGCAGAGATAAAGAGATTTTCCATAGCTGATTCTGATTTTTCAGAAAGTTCATTTTTAAATAGAAATTCATGCTCAGAGCAGATTAGTTACTAAAGTTAGTTTAAGCATGTTGTAAAACTCCCTTTATATCAGCAGTAACAATTTAGCCTATGATAAGCTCCTTTAAAATCCATATCTAATGTCAATCAGACAAGAGGATAAACTTTTCTATACAAAATTTCCTTTGCTATAACATTTTATTAACCTGAAGAGACACATAGAACAGACTTCTAATAGCTGGGTACATAAAAAAAAAACAAAACAGTTTTAATTATTCAAAAGAATACTTGCTAATTATTTTGTGATCTTATTACAAAACCTACCAACCTGACCCTACAGAATGAGGCTGAGTTATTTACCTCCTCAGCTCCTTGACCAAAAGGAGCACTTGACTAAAAAAGAAAGCATTTGTCTTTCTAAAATGGTTTCAGTAGGCCTGTTTTTATTAATAAGGGAAGTGAAATTTGGCCCTATTACTCATTAGTTAGAAATCTTTTTAAGCACACATATTTTCTTCTCATTACTCCTTTACTGTTTACTCCTGTTCCTTACTTGGAAGTCAGTGCCAATGGGTAGCAAGTTCCTGTTTTTGTGTGCTCCCATACACGAGTAGATGTGAGTATGTGTTCACTGGCAAAAGTGGCAGATTTGTGTTGCTAACGCAGCCTTATTATTCAAATGAAAAGAGCACCTCTCTGCTTAAACTAGCTCAAATATTCACAGCATAAGAAATTTTGTAAGCTGCCTAAAATGTGCATATACTAATATGCTTCACTTGGGAAGATTTTCCCTGTGTAATCCCTGCAATTAGCAAGGGCTCTGCTGTTCTTAAAACATGAAAGTAAGGAATAAAGGAAAGAATTAAAACCATAGTCAATTTAGATCTCAAGTCAGAAGAAAAGATTTTTTAAATTTACCATTGCATTTTCAATTCATACTGTAAGAACAGTAAGTGAAATTTTGCCTTGTACAAAATAAGAACCCAAGACCTAGACATTGGATTGCCTTTTGGGCTGCTGCTGCAGTGAAAATACAGATACTACAGGCATTTAAACATGACAGAAGAAACATAGCCTTTGATTCTATGTATTAAAAATGAACTGTTATTTGAAACACTTAAAACTTTAACTTGGCAAGTAAATGGCTCCCTCCTCCTTATCAAATTAACATTTTAAATATGTGCATTGAGAAACTACTGGGGTTTTTTTAGGATTTTCACTCAACCTTTACTATCAACACCACTTTGAGTTACTAGCGGTAATATTGATTCTTGGTCCTTTCCTTTATTAATTTTATTTCATAATCTTACATGTGAGGGTGTGAAGGTATTTTTCCTTGTCAACATCTGGGTAACTAAGCAGGGAAATGAGGAAGCAGCTGAAATGATATTTTTAGAACAAAAATTGCAGAATAAAAGCTGTAGTTGCAAAATCTTGTTTGATTTTCTAGCTAAAATTTAACACATATTTGCAAAGAAGAATTTACGATTTCAAAAATAAGGTATGTTTCCAATGCTCTCAAGTTCACTTTTTTTAAAAAATTAAATTTCCACAGTTTGACTTACTAAAAAAAACCCAAATATGCCCACCTTAATTTAGAACGAGATGTCTAATAACACCTCTTTATTCTTTGTTTTGCATATTAAGTTTGAGGCAGATAGACGTGCCTTTATTATCACCATCAATTCCTTTGGCACTGAGCTGAGTAAAGATGACAGAGAGAAGCTGTATCCAGCCTGTGGAAAACTGCATCCAGAAGGTTTGCACCTGTTGGCCAATGCAGATGACTACGAGCAAGTGAAGTGTGTTGCAGAATACTATGCAGTATGTAAACTAATTTATTAAAACAAAAAGCCAAAATACAAATAATTAATTAACATCTCCTGGCATCAGCATAATTTTGAAGAGTATGCACATAAGTTAAAAGAATTTTCAAGAGAGGGAAAAAGTCAGCAGAGGTACTAAAGTTCCCATTAAAATGTGCATGTGATCAGACTTTTGACATGAAGAGAGAAGATTAAGATAAGCTGTTATTACATTAGTGCAGTACAAAGTTCCTCTTGCAAGGACGTTTAAGACCAAATCACATCCTAGTAAATAAAACTCTTCCTACTCCATTAACTTTCCCCAAATTGAGTTTCACTTCATTGCTGCTGCCTCCAAGATTTTGGAGCATAGCCATACAGCATTTTAAACTGAGATGACCAAACAATTCATGACACAGATTAGTTAAACCTGATTTTTGGCCAGTATACCAGAAAAATTACCTTCTGAAAAGTGATTACCTAAATCACTGATTGAGTCAAAGAAGTAGATGAAAATGTTAATATTGATGCCAATTGTGCTGTTTTTAAAGATTAGTTAATTTAACACAACATTAGTTAATTTAATGCAACACTTGATCTATGACTTAACTGTTGTACTCTAACTATAATATTATACTGTACTATATATATACACTATACCACTGTCTAATATAAGTAGGTACACAAAAAGTGTCTGGTCTATTGCTTTTTCCACAAAAAAAACAACCAAAACCACCAAGGTGGAGCTGTGCATCTGCTCCTATCCTTAAGCAGAACATTTTAATCATGAGTTACCACATCAGTGAGGTATGGAGCACTATCCATGAGATGGTGTGCTATTTAGATGAATTTGGGAACCATTGTAGTAGACCTCTACTACACTCCTACTTTAAAGGAAAAACAAACAAAACACACAGAGAAGCAACATAACACCTAAGAAATCAAGTCAAATGTATCTGCACAGGATATTCCAGGATGACAAATCAGGCTAATGGATTGGGATACAATATTAATGCAGGTGAAGCAAATCCAGCTGACTACTGGGAATGAAGGGAGCAGCCATGTGATGATCAGAGCTCAGCACTTTGGCTCCATTTAGATCTCTTGGCTCTGATGGATTCTATTTGTACAAGGAGTTCAGTGCTCTCTGTCCAAAGGAGTGAAAGGTCACATGTCATTCTACAATAAGTCTCTTTTAGTGCCTTCAGTAAATTACTTTCAATTGTTGGCAATGATGATAAGAAATACAAGAACAAAAGTGATTTTTCTTTTTTTTTTGCTGACTATATGCTTTTAACTTTTGATTTATGTAGAATTGTAATCTATACAGGAGGTCTTCTATACAGAAAGATTACTTAACGAAGATTAATTTATAAAGTAATGTAAGGTGTCTGTGCTGCACAGAATGCAAAAGTACCTTATTTCCATGGAGTGGTTTTCTGTGCTTTTAGGAATACAAGGCTGTGTTTGAAGGTGTAGGGAGTGGCACTGGAGAAAAGACATTGGAAGACGCATTTTTTGAACATGAGGTAAAATTTCTAACCTTAAAATAAAAAAAATGAATGTTACTCACATGAAATAATTAAAACAAGAAAGAAGTACCAGGTTTTTGATTCTACTTTACTGCCTTCTATTCAAGAACATGGATTTTCTATGACTGTCAACATTTGGCTGAATCAAAATAGGATTTACCTTTTTAAGTGAAATTAATCCTATAACATTCTTCTGAAGACCCTTTACAGAGCTATCAATCCTGATAGCCTATCCAAAAGCCATCTCATAACCACTTAATGAAATTTCTTTTGAGTAATCTACTAGAGAAGGTATTTCACCACTGTCTTTTATTTCCTGTAATATTGCTGTAGTCTATTACCAGAATTAATCCACAGATGACATTTCAATTACATTGATACCCAAGAGATTACTAAATACAATTATGGTTGAAAAGTTGCAAGAAATCTTGAACATAAAAGCTACCATATAAAATCCCATTCACCTTCCTTGATATTATATCTTAACATTTGTTTAATCTTTTCTACAGGTAAAGCTGAATGTGCTTGCATTCAACAACCAGTTTCATTTTGGAGTATTTTATGCCTATGTGAAGTTAAAGGAACAAGAATGCAGGAATATTGTATGGATTGCTGAATGCATTTCTCAGAGACACAGAACAAAAATTAACAACTATATACCAATTTTCTAATTCTGATAATATATAATACTTGAAAAGATGCAGCATTTCACTGAAATAAGAAGAAAAATCTTGTTTCAAAAATTAACTCTTATCAGATGTTTTAAATTGTATTAATGAGCCTCCTTACATTCATCAGTGTAGGAAAAAGAGTAATGCAATTAGAGATATGAGTACTTCATAAGGAAATACTAATGGGTTTATTCAAAAATTTGTTGGTAGATTTGTTTCCCACTGTGCCTATTTTAATTTAATTGATCAATAAAAACCTCCCGCAAGATAATACATATTCTTCCTCTTTTGTGGAACCAAGATTTGTATCAAAGACATTTGAAAAGCTCTTTAATTGCTTTTTTTTTAATTAATGTTTTTCTCAAAGGGCCAATTAAACCCCTACTATCTCACAGGGTCTTTCTCATGGCATACAGATTTTATGAAGAACTTAATACACAAATAAGAGAGAAACTCTGAGATTGTCCTGAAGAAATCTGAAGGGGGAGTTTCCTGAACTTAAATGTGACTCCTCTCTGCAATTAAATGTAAATAAGTAACTTCAGTGTTACTAAAATGTTTTTGTTTCTTCCTTTATGGTCAAAATGAGGAGCACCCTAAGTGTGAAACAATGGGGGTCTGATCTAGTCCACAGCAAAAAAAAAATCCCCTCCCAGCACACCAAAAGATTGTCTTTATGTATGCAGTAGGGAAGATTATGAAACATGAATGAAAATGCCAACCAAGTCTGTATCAGTTTTACATCAGACACAAACACCAGCTCTGAGCTATTTGAGGACCTGGCTAGGATCAGTAACTAAAAATAGAGGGAACAGTTGAAGCCAGATTGTAGCAGGACAAGATTAATTCTGCCAAAGAAAAAGGGAGGATTTTGAAAGCTTTATCAACATTCTGCCTTCCTATTCTATTCAAAGAATTTGCCCTTTTATCTTTCAAACAGGTCATACCTTGATTTTTCTGCATGACTTCTCAGTTTCAGGCTGTACAGCAGCAATCTCACTCTTCAGCTGTCTGTTGCTCCAGCAAATATGATACAGAAATGCAATCCATTTCCTGCTGAGTAGACAAAAATAATATATCTGATGTCAACACCTCAGAATTATGGAAAACATTCAGGCATCATGATTTTAAAAACTGAAAGATAATATAGCTCTCTCTATAATATGTAAACTTGCACATGCATTCACACATAAAATGTAAGAAACTTTGTGGGTTTATTATAAAACCACATTTCTTGAACTGCGAATAACACCAAAGGGCCATATCCCAGAACATCCTATGTTTATTTAATGCAGAATTGATATGATTTTAATAATTTGCTTTACTCTGAATACTAGAAAACCTTATATTATTGCTTTAAAAATATTTTCATTATTTAATTTAGTAATAATTTAGTAGGAATTTAGAAAAACTGACTAAAAGTAATTCTGTATTAGACAAGAATACAAGTCTTATTTCTATATCAAGGCATATGCTTTAGTAGATCCAGCAATTCAGAAAGAAATAAAAAGAAACAAAAAAAGAGAGTCTAATAAGAGTCTAATCTGTGATCAATGCTTTCCTACATCACAATCTGTATCACAAATTATTTCACAGATTTCAATGGAGAAATCAATAGAAAACATACCACAGATTTGTAGATTTTTCTATGTTTGCATTAAAATTACATGGAATTCTATAATTGCCTTTTTAAAAAGTGTTGGGAGCAGAAGAATAACAAAGTCAACTGCTCTGGGACACAGAGACATAATTAATACAATTCAGCACAGTGCATGAATACTTTTTCTGTACTGATAAATCAGGCCTCCTTACTCGAACAAAACAAATGAGCTGACTTTCTGCCAAGAATTTTCTGAAGTGATTTGAAGGGGAAAGAATCTGCTCTCCACCCTAAATCATTCTGTGCCAGGGAAGATATGCAGCTGCTGTTGCTACAGTCTGGATACTGTTGGCTCAGAAAGAAGTGAGCAGGAATTGCAGATTTCATGACTGTGTTGTCAGCAGAACTGGTCTTTAGACTGTGGAAAGGACAGCATCAGTTTTGATTGATGCTTTTTTCAAAACAAATATTTGATAGACATTTGCCAAATGAGGACAGGATGTAATAGACCTTAATTATATTCAATTCAAGGACAAATAAGCTAGGACTTTAAACTCCTGAAAATCAATCTTTTTCTATAAATAATATAATTTACATTACTCCCTTGTTAGTAAAATAGTCTTTATGCTGGTGTATATAAATATAAATCTATAGACCTATAAATCTATAAATATATAAAATAGAATAACAGAGTTTGCTGAGTTGGAAGGAACCCAGTATAACGGGGATATAAAGGCCCCTTGTTAGAGATGATATATGTATCATCTCTAACAAGATTTTATAGTGGAAGTTCTGATCACAGAATCACTACCAAGGGCATCATTAACTTCTTGATGGTAATGTTAACCAATAACATGGTGGAACAGGATGTATCCACTTTTCATCTTCTCCCTTTCAGCCCTCAATAAGAAGTTGTGTTCACCTTCCCTTAAAGAACTCTTTACGGGCTAAGCCTATCCAGAGAAATTTGTTGGGTGTGATTATGGTGACTATGCCCCTCAGGCTGCATCTTTAATGAGAGAAGGAGAGCAGGACCAGGATTGAGTTCCTGGTGGACTTTGAGAGTTGTGAGCCTTTCTTTCCCATCTTTGCCTGAGCTGCAGCTCAGGCTTGAGGTGCTTGCAATGTGCTCACAAACAGCTGGGCAGCAGGGA